>BJFM01001249.1:101004-137458 GCA_016586285.1 Arothron firmamentum
ACTGGAGGGGGTGAAAATCACATGAAAGATGTAACACTCATCATTTAAATTCAGACATCCTACTCAAGTCTCAACGTGGCGACAACTATACGCTTGGCAACCATGGTCACAGTGCCTGAGCTTACATCTGCAGGGACACTTTGTGATAATAAGGAATAACAAGCATCACCCGCATATTCCTGCAGATTCATGTGTGCCATTCTATATAAATACTGCTTTAAACTGATACAGTAAATTATATATAAAATATACCAGTTGATTATTTTCCCTCAGGTTAACAGCAGGTTATTGAATTAAATCAGATAAAGGTCTCGTATGATAAAGTTCAAATAAGATGTATTCATCTGCTCCATTAATAATGTATGTTCCAGAGAGCTTTATTCCCATTTCTAACTCAATCACCGAGCCAACCAGTTTATAAACTGGCACCAAAGAACTTGTACAGAGAATCCAAAAAAATAGAGATTAAATAATTTAGTCATCCAGTTTCAAAGCAAAAACAGATTCCGAGGACTAGGATGACGCTCTTCACTCCTTTGTTCCTCTTTTCTGAAACATTTATTCAGTTTTGTCAGGAGAATTCCGAGCTCTGACAGGGCGCCGATGCTCGTTAAAGGCTGTTCTGCTGTAAGAGGCTACTGCTTCATTTGTTTTGGGGAAAAAAAAGATTGACTTTGGCGTGAATCTGTTTGCTCCCTCGTGTGCAGCTGAACGTGAAACAACTGGAATAAGCATCAGAACCTCCACAGTCTGAGGCCACGGCATCAGAACCTCCAGAACCTTTGGACTGCTCAGTAATATTAACTGGAAATACAGTACATCCTGCTACAGTTTCAACACAGGTTTAACACAGTTTTAGAAGTGATTGAAAGGGACCGCGGCATGGGCTGCTCCATTATAGAACAGCTGCTTGCAATGTACTGAAAATTTAAATCATGTGAGAACGTGCTGAAGAGTATTTGTGTGAAAACACGGATTTCTGCCTTCCCGTCTGCTATCTGTTCTCGCTTGTTCGACCTGAAGTGCTGGATGTTGTTAGCTCGGACATGTATCAAATGATACTCGTGGGTGTGTTTCAGCTGACCCACATCCACCACCCCGCTGTGACTGAACACCAGGGTTGTTACCACAGGAATTATTCCTTTTTGCAGAAACATCCCCAAAGGTGAGGATATTGGGAGCATATTAGAAATAGAGAAAAAAAAAGCACAGCTATCTGCTTTCTGCACCTACTTTAGCTCATCACACACTGCGGAGCATGCAAACAGCTTTGACAAGAACATGTAGAAAGACAAGTCAACAGGCAAAAACACACACTTGCAGACGCGCACTCTCGCTCTCTCTGTTCTGTGGAATCTCAACAAGAGTCTCAGAGCGTGAGACTTTTCTTTCCCCCCACTTCTTTTCTTCCAGGCAGCCATGTCTGCCTGGCCTTGCCATCTGTTCTCCATGCTGTGGAACAGACCTGCCTCTGGCTGCAGGACTTCCACAAGGTGGAAAGCATGTCTAGTGGAGTTTTACAAAAATGAAAAACAAGAGGAAAAGTGAGCAGAAGTGAGTCAGGCTTTGGGTTCAACAGTCATCTGGGACCGTTAAGTTGTCTAGTGACTCATGTTTTGATTTGGAAATCTGTGATTTTGTGTGTGGGTGTGTGTTCATCCTTTGAGACAAACAAGTGAACCTAGTAGTACTCTCCAATGACACGGCAATACTACTTTATATATCTCTGACAATGGCATTTGTTAGGAGCCCTCCCATAGTAACAACTTGCAACCATCCATTTTTCGCAATGAGTGTGTGAAGTGCTGCTATATATGCTACATGCTGAATGATGCCATTATCAGCTGCTCATCACCAGATGAAGTCCGAAAAGAAAGAACGGAGAACTGTCCTCGCAGAAAAACAACAACAAAACAAAACAAGAAAACTAATATGCAATGTATTTTCATACGAAATAAAGCCTTTACCATCTTCACTGTAAAACACATACAGTAATCCACTTTTCTGACAGAGGAAATATTTGTTCATGTCCAAAAGTGTGCAAATGTCAGCCTGATGTTTAATAGAGACAGGAACAAGAACAAAAGCATGAGAGGATACATGAACAAGGACAATCTAACACAGGGTGTGTGTGTGTGTGTGTGTGCGTGCGTGCGTGCGTGCGTGTCTACCAGAGCTCCCATCTGTTGAACCAGCAGTCCAGGTTGGTTTTAATGAAAAATAATGAGTCTTCAGTAAATAACAACAGCTTGGAAGGATTTCACCTCCATTTCTGATTTTATTGGAACTGTGATGACAGTGATTTATTTTCCTAAAGTTACAAAGTTCACGTGTTTCAACTGAAAATGACAATATGTTACATGTTGAATGAATCTGTAGGATCACAAACTATTTTTTAACATTCTATTACAACCTTTACAACATCAGCTACAGACCATCACACAGTGTGACTCACTGTAATATCACTGTTTTAGTTTATCACCGGGTACAGTTTTACTTTATGTTATGAAATATAAAATAAACCAGAAAATCGACATTTTCCAGTCTCTTAAGAAGATACGGATACCTTGTTTTCAATGAATCAAAACATACGTATTTCACATGCACGGACGCACGCACAAACACACTCACTGTGTAGGAATGGCACTGAGCACCAGGGTTAAGTCAGGGAATCCAACTGGCCTTGTATGATTTCAAGCTGAAAGAAATGAGGAAACAATTGATGCTTTCAACTGCTGTTCCTGAAAGAAGGTTCACAAAATTTCACACACACACACACACACACACACACACACACACACACACACACACACACACACACACACACACACACACACACACACAAGGGACAGCGGAGACAAGGAGAACGAAAAGAATAGGAGAGATGTGTTGCCAGATAGGTTTGGTCTAACATCATGCGTCTATTAGGATGAAATGGAAAATAGACACAGAAACATCAAGATATAGTCACTTTATGAAGTAATATCTCTCTCTCTCTCTCTCTCTCTCTCTCTCTCTCTCTCTAATCCCATCTCTGTCTCCCTCACTCAACAGACCTTGTTGTAGAACTCAAGCAGCTCCTGGTGGTTAAACTCGACAAAGACATTTTCCTGCACCTGCAGACAAAGAGACAAACAAACCCTTGTTCGGATATGGGATGTGATCTTCCAGAGCGGAATTCTGCACACATGCATGTGATGACAAAGACATCTTCACTTTTGTGCTTCACCATCGCTCTTATTTATCACAGCGTTTAAAAACGCATTAAAAAAGTAATCAATTCACAGCACCATTAACTTCAAAGTGCTTCTAGAAACAGGCACAGGACACTCTGTGAGCACTGAAATACCTGCTTTAGTCTGCATGTGTAGCATCAAACAAACATCAAAAATTTGCTTTAGTCCATTACCTGAAAGTAATTCAGAGGTTGTATAAATTATGCTCTCAATCGTAGAATGGAAAAGTACATTTCAAAAGAGCGGACAGGAGAACAGAATACACAGATTAGTCACACAGACAAAGTGCGCCATCAATCCATCAACTGTTGTCATCTGCACCAGACCATCTGAGCTGTGGTTGCGATGGTGAAAGACCTTATCAACAAGCACCTAGAAAAAAAAAAAAGCTCAAATGTGCGAACAAAAGAAAAGAAGGCAACACAAAACAGAGACAGCAAAACCACCAGAGGGTTGCTTGATTGCATGCTGCTGCTTGTGTTTGCTACTTGGAGACTGAATGCTGCTTTGGGGCTTGAATCGAACTGTCTGGCTGGTCGGGTGGGTGGGAGGGTGGGGAGAGGCCTTGTGTCACAGCAAATTAATGACAGAGATATTAATTAGAAGCAACAATGGAAGTCCAAGAAGAAACGTTGTCTCTGTCAAAGCTTCCACCCCACAGCAGCACGGAGAGAATGTAGGACATCCTTTAATTCTACGGCTGAGGCAGCACCGCAGGCACGACGGTAACGTAAATGAAAGGAAAAGATACAAATCTTTATTAAGGGTGAATGTGTTTAAAGTAAATTGAGGAAACTCAGCGGCTTTCACAATTGGACAGCTAACAAAGTAGTGAGAAACCACAGGTGTACAGCTGCACCCATCACTTCCTGAAATCACATTAAAGACAGCAACACATTCGGAAATAAAGAATAAAAAATATCAGCTGGTGCGTAACAGTCAACACAGAAAAGACTGTTGCTGAAAGAATTGAGTGAAAAATCTAGTTGATCAAAATTAAGTTGCTGCAGAGTGTATGTGTGTGCGTGCGTGTGTGCGTGTGTGCGTGCGTGTGTGTGCACATGTGTGTGTTTCTGACCGTGTTTCTCCCCATGTCATTTTTCCTCGGGGTTCAGATTTTACCAGGCGGTAACCCAACGAGGCTCTGACAGAACTAGGCTAGCACTAATGGGGACAGGATGCTTCATCCATACTATCAGTATGCAGGCATAGCGCATGCACAAGCACATGCACACACATGAAGGCACGCACATCTTCAGTCGGAGGGGTGACACATTGTCCCCATCACGTTAGTGTATGAAAATTGAAGAGTCACAACAGAAAACATTAGCAACAATAAGGACTAGCTCAGATGCTGGGATTTTTATTAGAGCAAAAATGGCAGTAATAATGATTTAATTTAAAAAAAGAAAAAAATGGATGATGATAATGAAGTCAAAGACAAGACTGGGAAAAAAAAATCATCAAAATTCACAGAGGGAGAGAACACAACTGCAGGCATCTGATGGAGCTGACCACAAAAGTTTTCACTTTGGGCTCGAGGACCACATTCTGCCTCTGAATAACCGACTCTTAACAGACCACAAGTGGTTCTGATTGGCAGTCACACCTCCTCCACTGTACTGGTGAGTACTGGAGAGCTCCAGGGCTGTGCTCAGCCCACTCATGTTCACACTGTACACCAGTGACTGCAGCACAAAACCATGGGGAAAACGTTACAGCGTAGCCTGCACATGACCCCTCCATTAAAGAGTCCAAACAAGCAACCTCCTCAGTGTTTACAAGACAACAGCAGAGATCAATCAGGAAATAAAGAGAGCAGAGTCTATTCGGTTTTCTGGCATATGATACAGAAGTCCTACAAACACAGCACCAGACAACCTAACAGCAACACTCTCAGGAAAAACTTCCCTTTAAGGAAGAAACCCTGAGCAGAACCAGGCTCATGTGTTGATGGTGCATCTGGGCAAAGGAGGAGGACAAGAAGAGAAGGACAGAAGGAGGAGAGGAAAAGACACATACAGTATATCATGCAAATACAAGAGCTACAGAAGCTAGAAAAAATCTACGATGGTCTGCTCAGGTGACACAATAATAAACCGAGAAGCTAAAGAGGCTTTCAATTAGTGCTAAGTGGTTAGTCGGGGTCTGGCTTATCAAATATGACTTTGATTGACTAAAGTAGTTTTTGGATGGACCACAGAAATGTAGTCTATGTGATTACATGCATATTAGTCTGACTAAGGTTGAAAGCGGAAACAAACACATAACACCCTGCCTTTGCTATGGGCAGTGAGCGGTTCTCTGTGGAATGGTGTGAAATCTGGCCTGAGCGTGGAGTGATGCAGAGCAAAATGGAGCGAGTGAGGAGTGGAGGGAGTGTGAACAGCTGCATGATGGAGGACAGGAAGTTCTCTCTACTCCACCATGTTCGCATGCTGAGATGACCGAGACACTCTTCTGATGGAGTAAGTCAATCTACTGCATAATAAATGCAGTAGATTTCCTTCTTTTCAGGTTCTTTGATCACCAACACATCAAATTATCATTATTTGTTGAAGAGCGTTTTGTTTTTTTTTATTTGAAGACTTTTCACCACTCCTCCAAGCTTCCAGATTGATCAGTTTCATTTGAAATGCAAAACTGCTCATTTAGATATGACACCACAGCAGCATTAGATCCAAAGTGTGTTTGTGTGTTCTGCCAAGAAGTGAAATAGGATATTATTGGGCCACTGTGAATTGGCTTTATTTCACATCACTTCCACCGTGAGCTCTCTGACAGGCGGTGCTCTCTGGATGCTCTCTGGTCGCTGACATTTGCCTGTCTGAGAGAATTATTTTTGTGTTTTTGTTTGGTGGCACAGGGAGCCCAGCTGTCATTTTTGTTATTTCTGGCTCCATAACATGTATTTATGTTGCAACGGGAGCACACATGTTGAAAAAAACCCACAATAGCCACCGTAAATTATTATGTCTGACTGTTTCTCTGTCTTAATCAGCACATGACAACTACAGAATAATTGCCATTAGCTTCGAACTGCCCACGTGTCTGTCTTTTGTGCCAGCCTGCAGTCATAAACTACGCAGGGTGACTGCGTGAGCTGCTTTTCAACTGAAGGAAGCAGCAGTCATGACACAGAGAAATGTTTCTCGCACAGGTGACAGTACGAATAAAACTGCTTAAAAAAAAAACACATGAGGTCATGTTTTCTACCTAGCAGCCCAACACTTAGAGTTGAATATAATATCATGTGTGCCGCTTTAGTTTTTTGAATAAGAGCCACTAGTGGCAGAAAGTACAATCATTCCTGTGTGATCAACCTGATCGTGAGTGTGTGCTTAATGTGCCACATCAAGACAAGTGTCAAAGACCTATTGTAAGTAATAGAAATCGGGCAGAACAGTAGGATTTTTTTTTTTTAACTTCCCAATTACACCTGTCAAGCACCACAACCAAAAGCAACCAAATATAGCTGTTAAAAAAATAAAAATGTTTAATCTTCCCACGACCCCTTGACCCCACAGGAGTTTCAAAAGCAGCCAGTAGGAGTGACATATACACTACACATTGATTCAGAAAGGGACACCGACTGTTCCAGATCCACAAAAGTGCCCTGTAGCCACCACACAGTGACAGGCACACAACCTAAAAATGTCAGACATTCACTGAAAGCCTGTCGATGACAACAAACACCAGCTGTCAGACCCAAACACTAGATTCTGTCAATCACATCACGGATATATAATAGAAATACACAAAAAATTGTGCATAAACTTGCATTCCCACACAACTACAACCCTATTCATCAAGATAAATTAAGGCAGGACTTAACATTAAAAACAACATGGTGAACGACCTACTGTGCAGCCCCACTGTCATGCAAAAGAGGCCAATGTGTCACTTCAGCTTTGTTCCACAGTCAAAGGGCCGGGAGCTTTCTGAATATTGTATTATTATTTTCCTTCCAATTTCAGTATGTCTTGTGATAATGCTCTCATTCAATCAGTTCTGAAAGATTAAATAATTTCACAGAGGGATGTGTATGCAGCTACGGGAGAGTCGGTGGGATCTTTGACAATACAAGAATAACAAGGTCCACAAAACTATAAACAAACCAGCTTTTCTTTGTTTTGTAAGGAGACAGGACTTGAGAGGTTCCAGGCCTGACAGGATTAATATTAGAAACCCAGGGACACGCAGACACAATGACATGAGAGGCTTAACAAGGCTGCACATGAGCAGTGTTTGTGGGCACGAATGCATGAAACCCAAGAGACATGCACACACAGACAGACACAAACAAACACACAGGCAGAATCTATATTAATTTATATAGTCCTTTTCCTTGTCTACCCTACTCTAACCTTCCTCTTCCCCGGTATTATTTGATGCCTTGTTATAAACAGCTAATAAGTGAATAGTCCATCCATTACTCAGCTGTGGACAGACGCTCATTAGGAGTCAGCTTGCCTGCAGACTCTGCATCCCCACAAGAATACAGAGGAGCAATTAGAAGAGGACCAGAGCATATGTCTACATGCTCAGAGAGACAAGGCCAAAGACATCAACATCAGGAGAGGGGGGGGGGGAGAGGAGAGGAGAGGAGAGGAGAGGAGAGGAGAGGAGAGGAGAGTTGTTAGAGTCTAGTTGTTAAACCATTTCAGGGGCAAAAGATCAGTGTAAAGCCACATTTGGTTAAAATACAAGAAAGAAAACAACTGCAGACATAATAACAAAATGCGCATCCACTGTGCAAGAGAGCAAGGAGGAGGGTTTGAGTATTTGTGTGGAGCCACCGAGGGTTATCACTTTTGAAGAATTCCAAATGAGTACACTTAATGGAACTCTACCTACTGTGCTAAATGGGTACTGTAACAACAAAAAAAAGTGCATTGTGAAGAAAATGGATGTAACAAATTCACTTAAAACACCCTTTAATACAAGAACGTAAAAGCACCAGGACACCCGGCACAGTCAAATTGAAAGGCAAACACATTCAAGAATGGTCAGGCGTGACAGGTATGTGCAGCAGGAGGTGGCTTTCTTTGTAAATCACATCCTTTGTGGTGGACCAAATAGAGCAGCATCTAGTTTGCCTTTTTGGTTTCGTCTCACATGGATGAGGTCACCTTCGTCCTGTCTGTGCAGTCTGGCAGTGTATGTTTGTTCATTTATTTGTGCGTGTGTGTGTGTGCATGCATGCATGCGTGTGAGAGAGCATTGTCCGTCTATATCCCCAATTAGAAACCACCACATCCTGTGTTGTGGCTGCGGACAATGGGAACATGGTTAGGCTTCTACCAGCATTGCTTGCTCCCACATCCGCCTCTTATAACTTCACATGTTAAGCACCAACACAAACAGTCAAACAGTCATGCTGGTCAGGAGAGCAGGAAGACATGGATAAGCATTAAAAATAATTCCCTGCTGACCCAGGATCTGGAATTTAGCTCGGCCTGTTACAGTAATTAATTGTATGAACAAATTTCCTTTCTGGGAAAGTTCTTTGTTGTCCTAAGAGAGAACTGTAATTAATAGCTCATCATTGTAGTCAAAGTATGTGGAATTTAGCATTCAAGACCACAAAAAGCACAATAAATCCAGTAGGAGTAAAAGTATTTCTTCAGAACTTGAATTCTGCCTGGTCAAGATCGACACACCACATGCCTGAACAATATTAGCCATACCTGAACCATTTCACATTTATATGTGCTTAGCACTATTTCAAACATATTTTCAATGACTAACACATGGAATTTATCTTCTCTGTGTTAACTTTTTCTTCTCTACTCTGCAGTTAGGTTTAGGATCAATTCTTTTAAAAATGAAATAACTTACACTGATATTACCCAACATAAGCAATGTTGGTTTGAAGTTAAACAAGAGAAAATATAAAAATATATTAAATAATTCTGGATTAATCCTCTCATGACAAACACGGGTGTATCTGTTTCCTGAGGCCAAACCTGTTAATTCTCCACATTTTTACCAGACAAGAATAAAGGACACTGGCAGAAAGGATGATCGAAACAGAATGGCCTCTGCCAGGGGTCACGGGTCAGGTCATTAGGTTATCCAGCCAATTAAACTGTGGCAGAATAAAGAATGCGTCTGTTCTGTTTAACTGTTTAACACTGACTGGCTGTTTCAGTACGAGGTTGATCCCCACACACTTCCCACCCAGATTGTGCACACACTCACAGCTGATGAGCCCTAGGTGAGCACACACGCCTTGCTCCTCAGAACCCATTCAGTACAGTACACAGCAAACAGCAGGCACAGGCACCGCATGCACGCACGCACGCACACACGCACGCACACAAGGCCTGGTTGTTTGCACTCAGTGGACCTCTCACTGAACTAGGTTGATGGAAACACACTGGAGATACATGCAATGGTTCAGTGATCACGCAGGGCAGCATTTTCCTATTTTTCCAATCTTTAACGCTTACAAAATCATAAGGAGTCACTAAAAACTATAAACCCACCTGACTAACTGACTAGTTGTGGAATATTAAACTCATAACTCCAATCGTGTGCTCGACTTGTGTGAATGATCCCTATTTAATTTTTACTGTTCTCCGACAGAGTCTTCAAGTGATTTTTAGTTTTTTTGACAATTAAACAGTAATTAAACTGCTGAAAACCTCTACTTCACAAAAATAACAGCCTGATTATTTTTCAGGTTTGACAGGACTGAGCCAGATAAGTCGCAACTGATGTAAGTAATTTAAACTACATTCCCACGGGTTTAATTGTGGAAATTGATTTGTGCAAAACTTTACACAAAAGATTTCTCCATTAACCTTTCTCATTCTCTTCAAGTAATTTCATTTGTCTTTTTAATAAGTCATCAGTCAATGAGCAGCATTTAGCCTACTCACATTGTTGCATTTTTTTTTTTTTTACTTAATGCTTAGTGTGTGTGGTTTACAGATCTAATGCACAGGTTAAATATTGTTGCCCTCTTCTGCTAACAAAGATTAGCTAACTGAAATTGAGTAGCTAACTGAAATTGAGTTTTAGCCCCAAAGGTATCTACAAGGATCGATCTTGGCAAATTATTGCTACACATTTGCTGGAATTAATTTATTGCAACAGGATTTGTGGCAAAAATTTCACTATGGAATAAACAAGAAAAAAAATGGCAGCTAAAAGACATAATGTTGATCTTACTGTGGTTTTCTATAGGAAATTATGCATGGACAAAGACAGAGAGTGCACATCCTCATTGCCTCCATACTTGGGTTATGAAAATAGTGCCGGAGTACAAGTTAAGCCACTTTTGGGGATGCATCTGGATTAAATTGTGGGGCGTTTGAATTTGTGGTACTTCAGAGGAAGCGCAGAAACATCTGCACCTCAGCAAGCCAAGCAATGATGAGTGGAATCATTGCACCATCACATCCTCCGCAGCACATAATTTATTAATAACACATTAATAACAAGCAGAGGCCATTATGCATGCAAGCAAACAGCATCAATTTATAGGGTCAAGGGCACTGATTCCTTTTTGTGAAACATCTGAGCTTCTATGATAAATGTTCTATGACTAATTCTCCTCCACCCATTCTGCACTTTGCCTAATCAAGCTTTTCTCTAGTGAGGTTGAACCACATTATTTTTAAACCACATGGGAATCCCTCTATCCCATCCCCTGGGAAGATGTTACTCCACTCTCCCCGGATCCAAAAGAAAGTGAAAGTCTGGTTCTGATCAGCCCCTGTAGTTGGCAGGCCTGCAATGATTCGCCTGCCATGAGCTGCGGTGGCTGGTTTTTAGACAGCCTATATAATTGTGAGGCGCTATATAAGGAATAAGCACTTTTCATATTGATTGGATGAATCACGATTGAGTCATGTCAGCCATTCTGCGCGTGTGGCTAGTCTGCATTTGCAAACTACATTTGAATTGATCAGAATAGTTTCTCCTCTTTCTTAAAGAACAACTAAACCATGCAGACAAAATCAACAGTTTACCTCTTGAAGTCTGGCACATATTCCACCTTGAGGACTGTATATTCAGAGAGACTGACAATCTGACACCCTGTCATTAGTCTAATTGAACAATTCAACTCAACGATTAAACATTAGCTGTTTTTTCCATTAACTTATAACGTGTGTTCCACATCAGAGGTCCAATCTCCGTCACTCAATTTATATCTCCAAGGATTTTCAACTGAATAACTGACCTATATTACATATATACTGCCCCTAGTGCTGTTGCTTTTCCAGATTTAAAATTTAGTGTGTAGCGAATAGCATACGCCTAAGCTGTCACACTTGCAATAATGCAGTTCATGAGCACTGGCCTTAACTGACTGAATAACTCAGATTTTCAGCATTTGGCGACTTTATTTAATAAGGTGCTGGCTTGTTGTAAAATTCATCCATTCGGTTACTTGACAGGCTTCTTTCTGACTGTTTAGATTTACTGTCATTACATCTGCGTCCATTAGGCAAAGGCTTCACCTGAGGCTGTGTGTCAAAAATGGCAAGTCTGAGCCAGACTTTTGCAACTCTGTGTGTGTGTGTGTGTGTGTGTGTGTGTGTGTGTGTGTGTGTGTGTGCATGTGTGTGTGCGTGTGTGTGTGTGTGTGTGTCCTTTTCAAAACAACTCTTGATAATACCTTAAAACATTGAAGAACTACCAAGGTCAGCAAGTATCAATCCAGTCAAAGGACCACCCGTCGGGGTTCGACAGGCTAAATCTGGAAAAACGATGTATGAACGATGTAACGTTGATGTATGAATTTACACCACTTGTAACAACAGCCCCCAGAGGGCCTTAAAGACTCATCAGGGCCAAGGCTCAAGCATCTTTTCATCATAAAAACGATCCTGAGGTTTCAGCCCCTCTCCAATTTGCATTTACAATAGAAGGGACAAATTTTGTGACACTTTTCTCCCACGTGCCTCCCACCTCCCACTCGTACTTCACACAATTTAAATTAAGTCTCACTTGTTTCTTGCAAAGAAAAAAGCACTGATATAGTTTACATGTGCCTGTCTGTTTTATTCCTGTGGTACCCAAGTAAGACAGCAACAAAGAGCTGAGCACCAACGTAATTGTATCCAGCAGCATCTTGGTACAAACGTGGACGTTCTCTTTCAGCATCAGGCACAAAAACTGGAGTATTAATAGTAAGAAGGATTGGGTACCAAAGAAAGACCCTGAAATTGGAGCAGTTTCTGACTGAAACAAGTAAGAAAAATTAATCCACGTCATAATCACCGAGCATATATGATCTGTGGGAGTGGCAAGGCTGGGTTGGCCTAGATACAGGCAAAACATTAAAAAAAAAAAAGAAAGAAAAAAAATTATATCCTTTGATACAAGTCTTATTTAGCTCCGAGCAGGATCTCTTCCTACTTTTAATCTGGTTAAGGGTGTTTCCCTTAATTCAGCCAAGAGTTATCAACGTCTGACAGGCATGTGTTATGGATATAAGGCATGTGTTATGGATATAAGGATGTGGTATGATCAATGAAAACGAATAATTGGTGGAAAATAAACTCGATAATCCACGTTAATTCTATTTGTCAGTGTGTGTGTTTATAGTGTCAGAGGATGTGAATTGCACTGTGCCTTACACAAAAATACATCAAGTTAAATTAGAGTATTTCTAAAAAAAAATAATAAAAAAATAAAAAAGATTCCAGACCCATACTGTACATTCTCTCTAGATTTTCGGCCCAGTCTGGCCTGTTTAGCCCGACCAACAGCCAGAATCTGAAAATTCCAGACCTCAAAGTGCAAAGCCTCTCCCCGAGCTCGTCATTACCATTTGTTTGTTTATCTACTGCCTGTGCCCTCAGAGGACTGCACAGCCTTGTTAAATAGGAAGAAGAACACGTTAAAAGAGGAAATAAGGAATACATTTAGTCTGCTCCCAGGACGACACACACGGTACCAAGCTATTTCCATAATGGTAGCTTAACGGGAGCTAGCCGGCTGAGCGAGGTGCACGTCGTCCTCATTAACACACTTGCTCAGGAACAGATTAGCGCTTCATTAACATACAGAAAGAAGCGGCGGATATTACCACTCTCCATTTCACAGTCTGAAAGCCAGGCAGAGACCAGAGTCAGAGATAAGACCGTAGTGAGGTGGGGGTTTTTTTTTTTGGGGGGGGGCAATTCAATTTGAAGAAAAGAAGTGTGGTAAATTAGCTTTTCATTTTTGAAAGTCTGTGATGGTTTACATAGTATATAAGTTACCTATCTTTATAGGTAACTTATATACCTATAATTTCACCTTTTAATACTTGCAAAACAGGGTATCCTGATGTATCCGTGTCATCATCCAGACACTAGGTTTCGGAGCCAAAGCAATAAGAAGAATAAATAATATAATGAAGGTTTTGGATGGCAGTAAAAACAAGGTCATGCCTGAGGAGAGTAGGATTAAGTAACATTTAAAAACAGAAGACATGATTAATTAAGACAAGATCGTTTGATGAAGTTTCTCAGATGTACCATGGTGGAACCTCACATTCAGGTTTAGCTTCTTGATTGTGATATTATCCTGGACCACACTGACCGGGTCTTTCATTGCAGCAATAACAATTGTCAAAACTGTTTATATCAATTTAACATTAAACCCTTTATTATGGTCTGTTCTGGCACCAGGTAGGGATTTTTTGTGTGTGTGTGTTCAGTGGTATTTAAATTTTCTCCATGTTTTAGGTTGAAACTGAGACTTTGCATTCAAATTCTGCAGCAAGTTTCTCCTCAGAGAATCACATTTGATGGTGTTTGGCAAGAAAAAGTTTTCTCCAACCAGAGTTCTTTCTCATATGAATCTACTCCTTCCAGATCTTACAGCCAGATCTGTTTCCAAAGCCTAATAATACAGGAAAACGGAACCAGACTATAAAATACTGCTAATAAAGTCTTCTGAACGTCCAAATGCTTGATGACACTGTGTGCAACTAATACTTTGTACACTTAAGTTTACCCTTGACCTGCTGAGGTGCTCAACTCTGAATCACAAATTTCACTTAAGTGGATTTATTGAGCTTAATTAGTGAAGCTGCATGAGATGATGTAAAAATACCCTGACTCACGGTGGAGAGCGAAAAACAACAACATGGAAAAAGAAAGATGCATCCAATTATGAAAACTACCCACAACAGCACCCAGACATAAATAAATAATGAACTTTACTTTGCATTATTGTAACATTCATTATTCTCACATCAACTAACTTTTAACCTAAAATAAAGGTACAGTTAGGAGAACACCTATAAAGATTTAGGAAGGTTACAGCCTGGCCTACAGCGTAACTGGAGGTGAATATTTAATTGGAAACGGTGACAAAAACACAAGTTTTCATAATAATTTGACCTATGCTCAGAAATAATGGCTGAAAAGTCTTCAAAATGGATGCAGAGACATAAAAGAAATGCAGGAAAACCTGTGCAATAATTCTCTCTCCCCGGTGGAATAAATTAAGTCGCTTCCCACTGGGTCAACACGCTGTCCTGTTCCTTGTCTAGCTTCACGCTCCTTCATGCTTTGGGGTTAGCTGACAATCTAAAGGTTGGCAGGCTTATTATCTCCACAGCCAGGGGTCACTTCAGCCAGCAGGGACTCAAATGGAACAATGTGCTTTAGGCTAATGAGCTGTGGTCCGTTCAATAAAGAGCAGAATATGTGTCAAACCTCTGTGAACAATCGTGAAGTCTTTTCTACAAAGAAATTGCATATTTCTCAAGTTATAAAAGAAATATGGATCTACCGCTCCACTTGACAGAGATCTAAGCTGACACAGAGCATGTGAGTGCATGCACACTGTCCTCAGAGTCTGAGGTTACAGACAGCTACATGCCATGGCACGTCATGCCTGCACACGGGCTGCCCGACAGGTAATTGCAGCAAGATTTATAATACACAATAACTTCTTGGATTAGCAAGAAGATGATAAATGTATTTCTTAATAATCTTAAACATGCTCACTTTCACAAACGAATCTCTTGAATATATTTAATTAACTGTTAAATTTGTTGTAGAGGAATTATACAAAGGCTAAAAAGATAAAGCTACCAGTTTGTGGATTTAATTCCTGCCTGAACTAAAAAAAAAGATTTAAAACTGATAATAAATTATAAATAAATGTGGAGAATTAGAAAAACTGCACATTGTCTTTATTAAGAAAAACTTTCTTCCTTCAAAAAGAATGACTGAATGAACAAAACATTATTATATCTTTAAACACCTGTGCACATGACAGTTTAGCCATGAAGATTAAACAATTAACGGTGTAGACAAAACCATTAGAGGCAATGAGAAAACAAAATAATGAGCTTAACGGGTGATGTGACATCAAGTCACATGTGAGACGTTCTCCTCAGCTTAGTTTACCTCAGGTTCACTCAGAGACTGTATGGACAAAAGAAACTTCCCCTCAACTTCCCTTTGATTTCTATTTTTATTCCAAATAAAATCCACATTATTCTCAACTGATAAGCTGGTAGAGCCCCAACAATGTGTTTTTACTTTCCTGTTTTTGTGGTCAGATAATCTGTATGTGGCTTTTTTTTACAGCAGTAATATTGTGAAAGCTGGTTTAAGAGTCAATATAATTTAATTGCAAAACTATTGGCACATCCACCCAAAACCATCACAGAACTTCCATCTTACGACACAGTAGCCTAGTTTTTCCTTCCTTTAAAAGTCTTTTCTAAAAGAAAAAGCAAACATGAAAGCTTTGATTGTCCTTTGTCAGTGAAGGGTGAAAGAGTAAACAAGATGAATCAGAGTGAAAGAGGGGGTGAAAATGGCAGAAAAGAAGCTTGATGGCTCATCCAGATTCTTTTGAGACTCCTGACCAAATCAAAACATCTCTCCAGAGCCTGACTGCCTGTCTCCTCACCCTCTATCATCAGTCCAGGATTTTCTAACCTTAAAGCTCAAACATAACTGAGATAACACAAATGCACACATGCCTGCATTTTCTCTGAAGTGCACTTAGATGCTGGGAAGCACATCATCGCCAACCTCTGACCCCGCCTGTCTCGACACTCACGTCATGATCACTGCTGATATGTGAGAGACAGTTGAGGCCGAGGCTGCTGAAATGCCAGAGTTGTTTTTGAGTGTCGCTCTCAACGTCTCAGGTCAAAACTCATCTCTGTTGAAGGAACCTTATCAGCGCACAAACTTTGAAAAGGACTGTGAAAGGTTTTCTTATATTTTAGCAGGAATGGATCAAAAATGCATGACTTCTACAGACCAAAGTACTAAAAATTCACTTCCAAACTTGGCCATTTACCTGTTGGGGCACGCTGAAGAAGCAGCTACATTTAAAATGCACTGTGGGGGCTGTTCTTGCTTAAATTTACAGGGCTATTTCTATATACAATTAGGGGCAGAATTACACGAAAAATGACATGCATGTTTAAGTAATTATCACTCTTTTAGGAATTTACCTTTCTCTGCTGTGACTAAATGGAGAGCGAGGACATTTGACATAATGACAGAAAGTGAGAAAACTTTTATGGTAGTGCTGCCAAAGGAGAATTTTCAATATTCTTGCCAACCGCAGCAACTCGTCTATGTTACTGTATGTCTATTCCCTCCTGCGCCTCTTCACTACCCTCTGTCTTCAGTTTGCTCTGCACACATGGTGTGTTTTTTTTTGAGACTTCAGAGTCGGAGTGTCTTATCGAACGTTCCCAGGTTAGGACGAAGCAAGGCTGTCAACCCTGCTCACTTCTAAGGACAAGGCGCGCGCGACTTTTAGGTTGCTCTCTCTCTGTTACTCTCTCTCTCTCTCTCTCTCTCACACACACACACACACACACACACACACACACACACACACACACACACACACACACACACACACACACACAGTTGCAAAAGTCTGGCTCAGACTTGCCATTTTTGACACACAGCCTCAGGTGAAGCCTTTGCCTAATGGACGCAGATGTAATGACAGTAAATCTAAACAGTCAGAAAGAAGCCTGTCAAGTAACCGAATGGATGAATTTTACAACAAGCCTGCACCTTATTAAATATGTCGCCAAATGCTGAAATTCTGAGTTATTCAGTCAGTTAAGGCCAGTGCTCATGAACTGCGTTATTGCGAGTGTGACAGCTTAGGCGTATGCTATTCCCTCTTCACGGTTCACAGAAGCCAGTAATAACGATTGGTAATATTAGCTAAAAACGAAAAACCAGTATGTTAAACGTTTGTTTCATGTCAAAACAAAATCCTTTTTTGCCTTCCAAACCCTCCTTTTTTGGCTAGTCATAATTTAGAGCTGTCACCTTTATCCTTGCGATGAATCACTTCACCAGAGCAACAGCATGTCAAAAACATTCCAGCAAATCAAGTGTCAGCAGCACTGGAAGCAGGACAGGAAGAATGAGACAGGTGACATGAACACACACGCATGCATTGTTCATTCTTCTCTGAATCTTCGTGGGGTGCAACTGGGCTCCATTTTTTAACACGAAGTATGTTCAAAGAAGATATTTAAACTATAGAAGTTTTGTAACTTACCATCTTCAAGATCAGGCTAGTGTATGATATGTGTTCCCCTCATTTCATCCACTTTGCGGCAGGAAAGAACATGCTGGCAGCAACTTGTGCTTTTCAAGGCTATTCCTCTGATAATATGAGATATTAAGTAGAGGTGTTACAGGTTTCAGGTTATTTTTCAAACATCTATGAATTTCCGTTGAAAATTCAGTTTTCTTAAGGGCTGTGAGAAAAATTAAACCTCTGGAATTTTTCATTGTATGGAGCTTTCACAGACCTGTGTTTAAGCTCCTCTGTGTAGGATGAGGTTTGTGTGAAAAGGTGTGTGAAAAATGTGTATAATGGGGGCTCAAACACTGATGCTGAAGACGCCTACATAAACATGTGGGTTCTGACACTTGTTCTAAGACTGAGAACAATGAGGATTACTTTTCTACACCCACCACCACTGGCATGTACTGGCCTATCTGACAACTTGTCATCTCCAGCATTGTTCCCTCTAAAACAGAACAATGACAAATGTACAAACCACACTCTTTCTGGAGAAGAAAAGAGTCCATTTAATGCAAAAGTTCATCGGTAGCATGAAATTTCTGCCATTGGCAGTCACCCAAAGAGCAAAAACAGAGCTGCCTCAGTCAGCCTGTCAGAAGAAACTTCTAACGGTGCATAACCATGGAGACGCAACTTCAGGAGCAATTTGGGGTTCAGTGTAGTACAGAAGGACCAATTGCCTTTGTATCACTGGAGCGAGCACTACTCCTGTAAAACTGTGTGAGGGAGAGTTGCGACATGAAAGGCAGAAGAGGCCTGTGATGGATTTATATAAATGAGAAGTGAATGGTTCATGCTGGTGAAGCACGCTTGGCAGTGAGTGAACGTGAGCCTTAGCCTCAAACAGCTGATGGTATTTGACTGTTACACTAATGACATTTAGCTCCGACAGACAGGGACTGCGCGTCACTCCAATTAGAAGAAACACTCCTCTGCACGGAAAGCGGCAAAAGAACCTCAACCCCTCCCTGCAAATTTGGGGATGAATTATTAAAAAGGGCAAAGCTGAGCACCTCCATGAAGGCACACTTTGATGGATAAATGGTCAAACTGGCATAGCTTCAGGACAGGGAAAAAGGGCACTTCCAATTCCACGTCCATCTCCCAAATGTCTCCTTTAAAGCATTTCCACAATTTCAAACCAATCACAATATCACAATAATAAATTATGATAAGACAGTAGAATGGGATGTTTCTCTCTCAAAATGTAAGTATTATACAAAGATTTGGTGCAAAGGAGATGCTGGCAGCAGGTCATTGTAAGACAGGTGGGTCCAAATTCAGGTAATCAAGTTGTAAGGAAGAAACAGAAAAAGAGGGCAAAAAACCCCCAAAATGCTGACACATTTTGCGTTATAAAATGTACAAGCCATAAAATTCAGGTTAGTTCTATGACAAGAAAGGGTCAGAATGAGTCAGCCCTGTTGCAGATTTCTAATAAGGTTTTCATTGTGCACCGATTGTCCAAGACAATCATGGACAGAAAAGTTCCATTACTCACTCTAAAAAGGAAAAAAAACAATAGAACTCTAATGCTAGCATGCTAAGGATAACGCATCAAAAAAGGAGAAAAATACAAACAACAGAACTCCAGCTGAAAGTGGATTTGGATATCATAAAACACTGCAGCAAAGGGTAGAAAAAAATATAATATTCTAATATTCATCTCTGTCAGCTATACTGGTACTATTGGTAGTAGTAGTGCATGTGATCAAGCACAGCTGAACCAGCTGCTTATTTATTTATTTTCAGTTACATAGAAAAAGAAAATGGCAGTACATTAATCCATTCAGCTTTGCTTGATTTTATAAAGAGCATCGGGGGCTTTGCTTAAATGATTAAACCCACCTGACAGTGCTCTAATTAGCATTTTCATTTTGTCACATTTCCGAGGCGCTCATATCATTCGCACGTCAGCTGAGTGAAAACATGCACGTCAAGATTACAGCTCGGTACTGTTGTAGCTTCCCGTCTGCAAAGAAACACTCTGATGCACAACTGTGTAGAAAAAAAGGAGCACATCGGAGACCCTGCTTTTTCCGACCCAGAACACTGGCACTGGCACTGACTCTGCATCCGAAGCCCCTGACCCACTGAATGAGGTTTTGGTATTAGAAGAACTGAACCATCAAAGCCGTGACTGTCAGCTCATCTGCTTGACTCACGGAGGCAGCCCTATTACAGTATTTATAACTGACGAGCAAACTTTCTAAAACACTTTTGAGGACCCAGATAGCGCATGTAGATGCTGTCACAGTGGAATGGCTCATATATGCTCTTCTTCTTAAAACTTAGATTCGTGCAGCCACTTGCAAACATGCAAACAAACAAGGTGTTAAGTGCTTTCAAAGAGAGCAAGCACACCCTGACACACCAAAGGGAATACATGAGCAAAGGAATCTGTGTGTGAGAGAATTTATGAATGTGTGTCTGAGGAAGGGGGAATCTACATGGCCTCTGTGCGTTTGCACGTGCGAGTGTTTCACAAACATACAGATTTTACTGGTGCGCACGTGAGCCTCTATCTCAGCATGTTCATGGCCTTTATACAGTATCTGGCTCTGCACAGTCTGTCTTCTGAGAGTTCAGAAGTGCAAATCTGACAGGAGTTCTATGGGAGTTTCTGCTCTGAACAACACAGAAAAGGCTCTCGCCTGTGATCAAAGTTGTAGAATAAGCCAAGGAAACGTCACAGGATAATCCTAGCCATTAAAAATAGGCTCATAAATTATTGTTAAACTTTGTTGTGCCCCAAAATAAACGTCAAACACGTAATAAAATTCGAGGCTTAAATGTTAAACTCAAATCACGCTAGCGCTTGACACAAAACCTGAAACAAACAAAAAATAACAGGCTAGTGAGCCCTCGTTTGCCTCGGTACATCTCTCCAGCTCTGCAAATAGGCCAAACTTCAAGAACTGCTCACGTAGATAAACTAACAGCCAGTTCTACATTCAAACGTCACCTAACATCTGAAGGAACGACTGCAAACAGAACAAACAGGCAGCCTCTCTATTTCCCCTGCAAGCGTCTGCAGCCGACTCTCATCTGGCACTTTTGTTTTGACCAAAAGCGTACATCATCAGCCATCTAATCTCTGCTTTCCAGCACCTGTCTTGCCTTGCTATCAAGGCTATACCACGGAGCATCAGGGACTGAGTTTGCCTTTGATAAGATGGGGGTTTGATACAGCAAAAAAAGATCTGCTCCGACCCGAGGTTTTTTTTTCTCCTCTTTTTTTTTTTTTTTTTTTTTTTACCAGACTGGCACCGCTGGATCTATCTTAACGCAGAAGAAAAGACGGCATCTGCCATGAGCACACACACGCTCAGCAGCTTGACAAAAAGGCGGCACACACGGATTTATATGTTTTCTCTTTAGACTGCGACTAAATATTCACAATAACATGATTTTGGATTTTCAACAGCCTGCTTCCCTCCCATCCACATTCCTCTGTGAAAAGAATCATAAAACAAGTTTGTCAATATCACAGAGAAGCCGATCTCATTCTGCCTCTACTGCTGCCATAGTGCTACCAGCTATAAAGCCTGTCTCTATTATTAGCTGTGTAATAGAGGGCTGTTGTTGGGAGCATCTGACACATAGATGATAACAAAAGTGCTTACTCCTCTGTTATCCTGTACTCCTCCTATATCATTTGGAAAATGGTTGCAGTGGCAGATTATGGTCTGGTAATGGCTTCAGAATATTACTGCTGCACTACTTGCTTTTAGCACTGACATTAAAAAAAGGTTGTCATTAAATTTAACAATGTATCTGTTGTTGTGCTGCTAATACCAAGCTCCAGTGAGTATTTGTGACCACACACAACAACCAGATGATAAAATTATGCATACAAATTCATTGAGTCTTCTGCTGCTGAAGGCACAAAACTCTGTTTTCTTTATGGACTTGAAACTCACAGAGCTTTGGCAAGTTCTTTGCCTAAACATGTGAAAGCACTAATGCCCCCCGGGGCTCTTAAGGAAACATCCATCATCAGCCCTGAATTATCACATTTGGAGAAGCTCCAGATCTGACACCTGTGTTCAGTCTTTGAATGAATTATCTTTGAGTTCCCAAAAATGATTGGCCTCACCTAAAACACATGTATAAGAAAAACAAAACACTAGACCAGCAAAGCAGAACCATATACATGAAATATACAGTACAAAAGCTTGTATCTAAGGAAGATTACAGCTTTCCTGTAGGTAACTCATTTTTTTAACCAATGAGTTTGTGAATTAATGGGTCAGCCAGAAGGAGCCATTATTGCCAAGCTGAAAGGATCATATTGCCACCTATTGCCACAGTGTCTGACACACCTCATTCAGTACATCGATCTCTGGGCTGCGCTTGTGTACTGGGACAGTGTCATAATTAAATGGTCCAGTTGAGCCAATTCGATTTATCTGAGCAGGTAGCTGTAGTGGCTGTCTCTGGAGTTTCTTTGTAATGTGCATTTTAATTGTCACGTGCACAGTAACCCCTGGCTTGTTTAGTTTGGTTTCTTTGGTTCTAATAATGAAATGAAATCAAACATTATTAATTATTACTGAATGCTGCAAAGACTCTTCAGCAGCCAATAAATAAAACTTTTTAACATCTTTTTTAGACTTTTTGAGAAATGATGAAGGGGTAATGGGGATACAGCCTCCAGCAGCAATTTATAAATTGATATGAAATTCATAATTCCAGTTGAATCTGTGTGAATGTCCGCCGCTGAGATCTTTGTGTGTGTGTGTGTGTGTGTGTGTGTGTGTGTGTTTGGGGGGGGGGGGGGGGGGGGGGGNNNNGGGGGGCTGGTTCTAGCCTGAAAAAATGACATATCACACCAGCTTCCCAGATCAATGATTCAGTTCATATTTCTGCCTGTAAACAAAGAACACAGTGTGTGTGTGTGTGTGTGTGTGTGTGTGTGTGTGCATGTGTGTCCCATCAGACATGCGACAGGACTCGAAATGACTCGTGAAGCCGGAAGACAAAACAGAGTTAGACTTCTAGGCCCCCGAGCTAATAAGAGGTATTACAAAGTTTAGAGAAGAGCTTACAGAGTGGCAGACAGGCAGGTCGATAGCCACATCTGGAATAAAAAGAAATAAAATGCCCTCTTTTCCTCCCCGCCATAATGGAATTTCTCTGACCTATATTATCAGGAACCAGACAGGCTGACATACAAACAGGTGCCAATATGAATCACTGAGCAGTTTACAGCGAAACAAAGCCTCTTGTAACAGCACCCTGTTTTTTTTCCCTTTCAGACACCTTTTCATCACTTCACTCACTGGGAAGACAACCATGCAACATTTAGACACCTTACATCCGATTTTTCTCAGGGGAAGATGTAAGATTTATACCACTGCCTGTTTGACTTGCCCGCTCCATTGGGCTTAAGATTGTCAAGTCAGTCAGACTCAGAGCTGAAGTGGTTTTCTCCCAAAACATGAGGTTTGCTAAATATACGGCTACAAAAAAGATCATTCAAACTATTTATTTATGCTAAGAACGCGCTGTTTACAAGAATGTGTATCTACATGTACAGAAATTAAAAAATATTGAATGTTTTGCCTTTTGCTTTTAATTGCTTCAGTATATTGGGATTGAGTGACAGTTTCTTTTCAACCGTTACTGTGAGTCTCAGATTTAATGACATGTTCATCCCCTGGGTTTAATAATTTGTAATAAAATGCAATAAAGACACAAACTGGCATGAGCTTTATAATGTGATGGCTGTCCCGAGAGAATAGCCAGGGATGCATGCTGGATGATTTAATGACATAAAGAATAGAGGCATTGTTGTGGGGAAAGCTGTGATGGGAGAAGCGGCTGGCTTTTCATAACTGATGTAAGGATCACTGCTTTTCTATTCACATGTCATTTTGAATTACAATTTAGAGCAGCTAAAAATAGATTTTTTTATCAACTGCACTTGTTCCTTTTAACTAAAAACAAGGAAAATAAATCAATGTGTATTCAACAGACAATGTGGAAGAAACTGTGCTGTTAATGTGTGGAAGAAAAGGAAAATAAGGCTCAGCTACATGGCTACTAACATGTATGTAAATTACGACAATATGGGGTTGTTTGTCCGCCACATCTGATTTTATATAAAATGAGTGTGAACAACTTGATACAAAACACAAGTCTGAATCCTGGATAGCAAAGGTCTTAACATGCAGGGGAAAAGCAGCAAAAGAAAAGGTAATGCCTACAAATAGCCTGGTGCTTCCACGCTGTGTTAACACCTCCCACACTTCCTCAATGGAGGGTGTAAACACTGACAGCAGACAAATCACATTAAGAACCTCAAAAGTGCCAAACCTGAACTGAAATGAGTCAAGCTGGCAGTTTGTCTGTGGGCAGCCAGAGTCCTGCCTCTGTGGACTATTTATCCACAGCTTACTGTTTAAAGACTTTCAGATCAACCCTCGGGCCTTTCAACTTAAGAATTTAGGCCGAGCCCACACTGATGAGAATAAACACGAAAATCTCTTCATGTAAATCTGGTTTCACGCAAACTGTTTGGCATAAGATGCAGCTAAATTCTGTTTATAGAAAGAAGAACCATGTTTTTTTTTTTTCTTTATATCTGATAAAACATTTGTATCCTATAAACTTTGATTCCACTCATTCGCAGGTTTAGTTTATTCAAACCCTCCTTCCATTTATATTTAATTAAGTGCAAAATTTCCAGTGATATTACAATATTTCTGACCACTCCTCAAACCATTTAAGTGGAGGAACATGGCAGGAAAAGACAAAAAAAGAGATATTCCCATGATTATTCTGTAAGAGAGGCCTTGATTTAAGAGAGGCAATTCAACTAAAGTAATCTATGTGTCTGTAAGTGACTGCAGTTTCTTTGACACTAACAGCTTCTCCAGTCAAAGTAGTAACCACTTTTACTCTTTTAATAACCTAATATTGTCAAATGCTTCCTAAAATTTCCCCTGAGCCATTTTTACAGACGAAAACAAATCTTCACGTTTAAGAGCCTGTAAATCAGAAAGCTTAATGCTGCAGAAGCCAGAGAGAAATGAGACACTCAAGGGGTCTGGTGCCAAGATAAACACGCCAAGGAACCCAAGCCGTGTGAGCCATAACAACATGATTACGGCAGTGGCAGTTGGTTCAGGCTGCCTGATACAGAGAAAGAAAGAAGGTCCCATTTCATGTAGTAGCGTCAGCTGCCAAGTCCTGCCTTCCAACAGAACCAAGAACCTGGGGAGAAGCTATCACGGAAGAAGAGAGCAACCCGCACTGTAAAATCTGAGACTGTACGCGAAACCAATTTTGCATTCTTGGTCTGTTGCATTGTTTGATGTTTTCAAAGTGTTCACTTTAAATCTGCTTAGTGTACACAGTGACATGAAACCATCTCAGTGTCAAAACTTAATCTTCTAAAAGTATATGGGGTGGGATGCAACCAGAACCAGATCCACCCAACATTGTGCAGCATGCAAGTATCATTCTGCCAAGTTCTAGGATAAGTGGCACTCAACCCCTTCAGCCAAGGCCTTCGTTCTGAAAGAGTATGCATTTGAATGTATTAGTTTGGCACGAGATTGGGGCGTGTTTGAGTGTGTGTGCAAGCAGAAAAAAGACTGAGCGCTTTAGACAGGACAAGTAATGGCGCCTATTCACGAATGTACAACCAATTTTTTTTCCTCTCCACAGTGGTAGAGCCAGATGACTACCAAGGCAGCCAGCCTGTGTCCCTATGGTATGCAGACATTGTTACTCTAATACCCATGAGCAGGAGGGAACCGGGGGTGGGGTGGGGGGTGGGGATAAATGTGTGTGTGAGAAAGTGTGTAAGTTAGGGAGTACATTGGGGAACAATTTACAGTATGTCTCATGGTGGGAGTCAGCTGGGCCTACAATTAAGCAACACCTCACCAACAACCAATGAGGAAAAAGTCAATTATTCTGTACAAGTCCTAAATCTTTATTAATGTCAGTGACTTGACTACATCTTATATAAACACACATGAGACTACATGAGAATGGACTGAAAAGGTACCAATGTCAGGTATAGCAATCTATAGAACAGATAAAATGCCATTCTGTACCTAGATTGTTTTTAAAGCAACGAAGTAAGACACTGGTGACAATTTGTTGATAGCAGACTTCGGAAGTGCTGTGATGCCTATTATTGCATGTGGGACGACAACAGCACGGGGCTCCAACCCACTCATTACAATCGTTACTGTACTTCAAGGAAGGAAAGACGCATACAACTCATATCTTTTCATTGCCGACGGACTGCCTCAGTGTGACACAAGCAGCAAAAAGAAACTACTGTCGATGTAAAATACAGCAAATCAAAAATAAAGAAGTAACACCGAATTATGTTACTGCTTCAAATGAATTAGATAAAGGAATTTCAGTGATGTCATTATATGAGAGCTTTCTTTATAAGAATTGGCATTTACCACATGTCGGCCTAATTTCACTGTAATGAATAGATGTGATTTGGCTCTGTGATTCTGCAATCACGGTGTCTTGTTCTAAATTAAATAAATTTCTCTAGTTCAGCCAAGACGCAGTGCAGCCTCTCTGAAATCTGCTCTCACAAAAAACCGCCAAGATTAAGCCAAAATTAAATTAATGATTGTTTCACAAACTGGGTGTGCAACAAAACTAGGTTGAATGTCTGAAAGGAAATAATCAGTGAGATGTAAAATGGGAGCCGCAGTTGAAATGGGTAATTGTCTTTCTTTTGAGTGTCGAACATGTACCAAGGATGTGCAAAACAACACCCAAACATCCCCAAATCCTCCAGGCGCCTTTTGAGAGGCCAAAGAATCTGGGAAATGGACTGGCTGAGGAAAAGAGTAGTGAAGGTTAGTGAGGGTAGGGGGCTGGAATTGGGAGATATGGAGTGTTTAATACCGAGAGAGAATCAGCGTGTACCCCCAGAGCAAATAAAAGCCATGACATCATCGCATGGCAAGGAAAGAAGAGTGGGTTGGTGAGGTGTGGGGGTGTGGGGGGACCTATAGTCACCCATTCTGCTGCTCGGGGCCCATCCTCTGGAAAGGATAAGAACTGAATAATGTGCTCTCTGAATGGGATCCCAAATCCCACAGGAGAAAAACAAATCACCAGTGGGAAACTGGGTAGAGTGAGGGAGAGATGGAGAAAGGAGAAGAGGAAGATAGAGAAAGGGAGACCTTGAAAAAGATGTGTGCATAAAGCGACAAAGCATCTTGGGACATGTAGAGCAAGGCAAGTAGACAGTGACACAAAGCAGCCTTTGTCCGTCCTGGCTGGTGGGTGGCATGGTATGAAGGATTTAAACCTGGTGGTGTTTTAATCAGAAGACTCCAATTTATTGATTGGGTCTTGTAATACCCACGCCATCAAATAGACGGGTTGGGTTGACAAGAGCATGTGGCAGGCAAGAACCTCATGGAGCCAGCTTAGTAAAGTTCAGTGAGCTCCACAGTCCCTCAAAAGAGAAGTCAAAAGAGTGTTAACTTGTATTCCTCAGTACACAATATCAGTAAATAAAGCTGCCATGTTCAGTGGGAGGATTCAAAACAAGCACGCAAGTGGTTACGTGTGTTAGTTACGTGTTTTCGTGTGTGTGTGTGTGTGTGTGCGCTGTTGAACAAAGAGCTTCCGTTCCTCCGTGATTACAGTGCTGGTGTTGTAAGCCAGAACAGGAAAATAAATTAGAATCACAAGAAGAAAAGTCTTTCATGTCTGAGGCTTTGATAAGAAAAACAACCAGGTCTCCACAAAGTAGTATCAGTTGGCTTATATTCCGGATGCAACTGGGGACGACTTGACACAAACAATTCAAACAATGGAAGACTCACTCATAAATAAGTCAGAAATAAAATACATGAAAGGAAAAACTGCATTATTTGGTTTATTACAGGGATCAATACTTAACAAAGGTGTGGGGATGAAAAAGACTCTGCGTGTGTTGGAGGAAAAACACAAATAAGAAAAGATGACTCTATGCTGTGATCTACCCGCAGGTAACATCCTTCTGACAATTCAAAGGTGTTGTGAGAATGGCTGCAATTAACAGCAGGACTTCTTTGACATACACATTTCTTTGGTGAGACCTGCTCTCTACTCTGACATCATTTGTGATAAAAGAAGCAGATTGAATGATGGAAGAGAAGGAATATATTTGAAATCTAGTGGGTCTGAAAAAGTAGAGAGTGCAAATCAGAGGACAGATAATGGATTGACAAACCACTGTCTCAAGGTATCCTGAAATAACCTGCTACCAGCTAAGAGGTGATGACCCTCACTTTTCACCTCTGACCTCTGTATAAAGGCTGGAGGAAAGATGATACCAAGGATTATTTTCACTGTCCTCAAATACGAAGATAGAGACTATGAAAATTCTAATTCAAGTGCAGTCTGTGTGCAAGAAAAGACTTGGGTTTTATCGGTCTCACACCCAAATATATTCTATAAAAAAACGAGGAAAAAAGTATCTCACATCCTACAACCCAAAATAGGAATTATTTGGCATTATGATATGACAACTTTATTTTCAAAAAGGTTTGTTGCAGTATTTTCAAGTGAGAATAGAAACATTTTACAGGGGAATGAAACATTATTTAAGACTGGTGGTTTTCTAATAAAAAGTGATATTTGTGCACAAATTTGTTATAAAAATAAGATCAGAGTCAAAGAATAAAGATAAGAAAGATCTGGTCTGGGAATTTCTCTTCAAGTTTTATTTAGTTCAGTCTTCCCTTTTGACGTCTGAGACTGAAAAGAGTTTTGCTTTATCAATCCTCATCAGGTCTGTGTGAAGCTATCTTCCAAACACAGCCTTTCATGCCTGAGCCAGCTTTCAGAGGTAACATTAGTGAGCTAACTCTTACCTTTTGCAGTCTAGTGAATGCACAATAAATACTTAAATCATGGGCGGAACTGGATGTTCTCTATTATAAATGTCACCCTTCCCTTCTTTGGCAGAGCCGTGGCTTGTTTAAATATCACAGAAGAGGGATGCAGAGAGAGAATTACCACCCTGCGGAGGAAGTTTGACTTTCAGACTTCTCCTTCTGTCTCAGACTGTCACATACCTGCAGCTGCACAAGATCTGAGGTTAATTCTGGGGCTGAGATGACTAAGAAGGCTTCACTAAATTTGCCAGAGAAGACAACTTATAGCATCGCCAATCCTTTTTTAATCTCTTGAACAAATCATATGTATAATATTCCAACTCTCCGTCAGTTTAGCTACAGAGCATAAGGAAGTTTAGCATGAAGGAAGAGAAGATTTGCACAAAACTTCTGAGAATAACCTCTGAAATTGCAGTTAAAGTCATGCACTGATGTTGTCCCACATTGAAATGCAAAGGTAATTCACATGAATTTTACAGTCCCCTCTGTTTTATCATCGTCACCAATGCCTCATCTTCATCCTCTCAAACTGTCATCTCTCGACCATTTCCCTGACTAGTTTCCTCTAAATGTTTGTCCTTCCTTCCACCTTCCTCTGTGTCTTTGCCATCTGCCGTCTATCTCATTCAGAGATTGCATTTATATGCATTTCTTCTTTCATTCTGATGGCAGAGGTTAAATATCAGATTTTTCCCCCCCTTTTTACATGAATTTTACAGAACATTTTTTGGAGCTCCTCATCTGTTCTTTTGCTAGAGAAGTAATATGTGCCATCTGTAAAGCTCCACATTGGTTCAACCAATTAATACAATACTGTACAAACAGCCACCTTACTTTCCCTTCAATAAATTCTCACTCTCTTCCATTTATCTATTTCATCTTCATTATTTCAGTCTTTACGGTCCCTGTCGTGACATCTGTCCACCTTCCCCTTGGTGACGTTTGTCACCCTTAATATCTTGTTTGCAGGAATGCGTTCCCTTTACTGAGAGTTTGGAAGAAAAATAAAGTAGCAGTTACAAAACTCAAGAGGACTCAAATGAAGAAAAATATAGACATAAAACTGTGCACATATAAGCCGCCTTAATACAAAATTAAACGATGTGCTTTATCTTTCTCTAGCGTTTACATCAACGCTGAGGATACGACTTGAAATTGTGAGCCAGCAGTGCCCCCTGCAGGTAAAAAGAGGCTGTACAGCACGAATTTCTAACTTTTTTTGCCCCTGGGCCTGCTCCTTCCACAAGGGACTTATTTTAAAAAAGATTTAAATAAATTTATATATTTTGCCGTGCCACGGAAAGCAGTGTGTGTGTGTATGTGTGTGTGTGTGTGTGTGTGTGTGTGTGTGTGTGTGTGTTTGTGTGTGTGTGTGTGTGGCGGGGGGCTTTCGCTCATTTTTGAGAGAATGTTTCATTTATGACGATAAAGTATACCATATATTTTGTAGCTTTTGCCTGTAGGCCAACACTTAAGATGGCATTAATTTGAATATGTCATGCTTAATTTTATGTTCAAGCTGAGCCAGAATTCTCCAGGGACAGAATACAAAGCAGTAAGAGGGAATAACACTTGGCTGGTCTGCTGGAACTGCATCACCCAGGCTTAAGAAATAACCAGTCTGACACTTCAGGAAAAAAGCTTAAAAAGAAACTGGTTTGATGCCTACAGGCAAAAGCTGTTGATATATGTTGCAAATATCCTCTGCATGTGCAGTTTACATCACTCAGTATGTTTTCACATATATAATATTTAATCAGTTTGGCATTAACTAAACAAACTTCTAAATACAAATGAATAAATGTTTTCATAAATAGAAATATTGCATCTCACTGTTAAATTTAATTTAAATTCTATTAATTCTTAATAGAATAATCGTTGATATTGAGGCAAAGAGCCGAACAAAATTTAAACGATTCAAACACTGCATATATTTCATACTGTTCAGTGGTAGTTACAATCCTATCCAATTTCAGCCACAGAGTATCTCTCTAGTGACAGCATGAGACCCTAGAGGTTTCAGATAACAAGATCCCTTATCGCTGGTCTTCACACTACAGTTACTCCAGTGCCAGTTGTACATTTACCTCTGGGTCAACACAGACACCAGAGGGATTATCAACCATTAGCAAAGACAGGGGGACAGATTGAAGCTGCTTTTCCTTTGGCATGAATACAGAACAGCCCTCTAATTACAGCAAAAAACAACGGGGCTGCAAGAAGAAATCATACCCTGAGCCTGATGTGCGTGTTCTCACCTCAGAGTCTTCACTGGTGAGGCCAAATTGAAGGACAGCACTGGGGGACTTCAGACTGGCTTGACTGGACTGGGCCATCTGTAGGTTTAACTGCCAGCCGACACTATCCAGCTGAAACACAGAAATAATATCAGAGGAGAAGGAGAATAAAAGAGAATTTTAAATTACAAATCACTGCAAATCAAATCTGTAGACAATATGCAATTATTAATGCACAAAGACTGCGCTCAGTGCCATTAGAAATGGTCTAACATAAGGCACTGCTGAATCTCATAGTCAAAGTTTAGGTTGTCTTGTTGCAGGGTCAGTAAAGCCATAACAGTGTGATTGATTGACAGCACTGAGTCAATGCAGGCCAATTAGGAGCTTTACAATGCAGGGATGTGTCCATAAAAATAAACCAGATATGACACATCGCGTTTGGATGCTTCCACATGATCTGAGCACAGGTGTTGAAGAGGAAGATCCCTTATCATTCACAGCTAGAACGACATTTGCATTAGCAGAAATAAACACCGTAACTTTTCAATTTCATTAAATGCAAAATGAAGCAAAATACATGTATTCAGATTCGGATTATCCCACTCAATGGGTTTATTTGTATTTATTTCGTGCTGCACTGTATTGTGTGTGTTTTTTTGTTTTTTTGTATTTGCCATCTCAGTGGAGGTTTTCCCAAATAGAGGAGAAAAACAGACAAACAAGGTAATCAAAAACTGCTGCTGACATAAATCTCCACAAGCTAGCTAATCAAACAACAGAAGCTGCTACTGACAGTGTATAAGCTATCTGGGATGTCCTTGACATACACTGCTTCTTAATATGAGGAGAAATTTGCCTCAATCACTGATATATGCAAAAGAATCAAGACGAATACCAATGGTTGTTAATATCTTTGTAAATAAGCCTTACCTTCTTTGGGGTAAATATGTTGTGCTTTAGTCTCTCCACTAGTTCGGGTCCGTTGGTAGCCCATGCTTGAGAGAAAATCTCAGCTTTGTCAGAGCTCATGTGCACAGCCTCCAGCTGTTGCTGCAGGGAAGCTGGTTTTACATTATGATATACTGCCTGCAGGAGATGGAAAGAGTAATAATAAATAAAATCAGCCACACTTGTGGAACTGATCATTCCAACAGTCCACAGCAACTGGAACTGGAGGCTTGAAGTGATCCACACAGACAAACTGCAGACACTCTTTCAGCCTTTTCCTTTTCTTAGCATGAGGAACCTGTGAGCTTGTGAAATTTCCGCAATATCATTTTAATAAATGTCAAAAACCTCCTCTCTTACCCCTTAATCTAATTTTATATATATATATATATATATATATATATATATATACACACACACGTATACAAAGCTAATTTCCTCTCTAAAAAAGACTCCTTACATCACGTTACATTTTAAATAATGTGTGATGTCATCACCTGTTCGAGTATAAATGCAGCAGTTTCTACCATTAGGCTGAGTGCATGTTTATCCAGAGACAGAGCAGCCTGAAGTTTTTGCTCCTCTTCTTCACTGAATGTCCGCTCTCCCTGTTGAGAAAGAATTGTAAATAATCAACTGATGTGATAGATCTTTGAAACATCATGGATGATATCATAATAATGTTACTCTGACCACTTACAGTGGCATGCAAAAGTTTGGGTCTAATTTTGGTTGACATGAACAGTTCTACAAGTGAAACATGAAATTATCTCCAAGAGACATTATATGATTACACATTGCCATTATTATTATTATTATTATTATTATTATTATTATTATTATTATTATTACTACTATTTATTTATTTATTTTACCAAATTCACTTTTTTTTCCATTTTCAAAATTTTCATTTTGATAAATGTTATTATTTGAAGTTCTAAACTAAAGCCATCTAACTAATGATGGAACACACTGCTGTTTGATGAAGCCATGTGAGTGATGCTCTCATCATGAATTCAGTGCTTTCTGTCACTTCAGTAAAGCCTCTACATCATGAAAAAGATATATCTATGAAAGTTTTTTGCACCTTTAGATGAAGCTTCTGTAAAATTCGGGAGATGAGCCGAGAGAACTTGTTCACATCAATCGCGTTGATGAAAGTCACAGCTTCTTTGATGCTGTTTGGGAATAAAAATGTAACCAGTAATTAACAACAACCTGATGGGAAAAACAAATTGAAACGATTAGGTAAGAAACACAACATAAGGACAAAGATATATCAATTTAACAGGAAATTCCGAGGATACTAACACTAAAATAACCAGTTTAACTGTCCTCCTGAAGTAATTAACCTAAACTATTCGTATATGTGAAACTATTCAAGATAAATTTCATAAATTTAAAAGGCTTTATAATCTTCTGTAAGGCTTTAAATGCTAACAACTGTCATATACAGCGACGGAGATTTTAAGATATAAATGAAACTTTATAACTTTACAGGAATATAGCTACTTATACACGTGTGTCTGTATAGAAATCCTTGTGAATAATTGTCAGTAACGGTGACTTTTATTTTAGATTACTTGTGACCTTGAGATTTAACGTAAGCTATAACTAAATACTTGTACCTTTGTGTTTCTTTTATAATAGAAGCCATTACTGCCTTTCTTAAAATAAAAAAAACCAGTCGACTTTTCTAAAGCAGTAGCATCAGCAGCGTCCCTGTTGTCATTTCTACTTCCTGTTCTACGTCACGAGACCGATCACGTGACAAGTAACTCGCTTTTTTGTAGCGAGTTTTGCGGTAAAAAAAAAAGCGAGTATAAAACAGTCAGTACAACAAATGCTTTATTTTCTTAACGTAATCATGTCGTTGGGGTTTTTTTTAAATTATCCAAATTTCAAAATACTTTTATAATAACGGTTCAAGCTGCGTAGTCTGCATACACCGGAAATTATTTGCAACTAGAATCACTACGGAAAGAGAAAAGGACAAAAATGTCACGACGAGTAGACGCAAAAGTAATTGGCCCGTTTTTCAAAAGAGCAGATGCGATTTGTATATATGTTAAAGAATTGACGTACCCCAAGAATGGGCTTTACATTACATATTAAGGTTTTTTAAAAAACTGCTCAAACTGTGTCGCAAAATAATATATATTATATACAAAATCTAGCACACAGGCTTTAAGTGTTTATTATATGGAAAAAACAAAACAAACATGCAAGAAAAATGAAAAAGGAAAGAAATTTTATAAATGAATTTGCACACAAACATGAAATAAATCATTTTGATACATATTGAAATTTCTATGTTCAGACAGTATATCTGTAATATATATATTTTTTTCTTTTGCACTGGTTCAACAAACAAGCTGTAATGTGTAACTTTCAATACAATAACAGAACCGGGCAAATTTTATTATCTAAATGGCTTCTTGCTGTTTTGACTGGGATAACTAAACCAGAATAGTGTGGTCCATAGCATGGTCATTACCAGCCACTCTTTCTCTTTTAAATAAACATTTCAGTCAGACACAGATCTGCAATGTTATAACTGATAACCTTGGTGAGGGTCTGCAACAAGTGCAGATGAATGTTTCAGTGATAAATAAATACTGTGTTTCAGTACTTTTGAACAAACACATAAATAAAACATAACGTTGAGGAAAGAAAATGAAGAGATAACAAAGAGTGTCAAATCACACAGTACCTTAGAGATGGTATATTTTAATAACAGTGATTTGAAGTTTTGGTAAACACATTGCAAACACTGGTTGACATCTGCAGGTTCAGGATCTTGTCGCCACTATTTGAAGGACGGTAAATTTGGCACTTTTATGCTGATGTCACCAATGTTGATGTTTCTGGGCATTTCCGGGAGGTTCATGTTCTTCACAGCTGATACAGCACGAGCTGGTGCTCCTGCAATACCGGCCTATGCACACACAAAACACCCACGGAGGGTTGAGAAGATAGAAATCAGTTTAAGAATAAACACTACACATGACCACATGCAGTACATTCAACAACACAACAACGCACAGAATAAATTGCTGACAAAATGCAAAATCACTGACAGCTACTCAGACAGACAAAATGTACATTCAGATGCCTTCATAGCCTCAAATGCACATGCATTATTTGGTTCTATAATGGTGTACATCACAACCAGAGCCAATTATGATTCAAGTGAGAGAACTGTACTTAACCAATCACTTAATTTGACGTACTAGAAAGTACGGGACACTCATCAAATCTGCAGCACTGTTCAGATCCACCAGACTTTTCACCAGTGAGGGTAAAAATGCAGGGAGGTAATATAATAAAGCAGAAAATAGAAATGGATTTGGATATGAAGACAGAAACGGTGCTTAGATAGACGAGTATGGGTGAGATGTGTTCACCACAATGTAACAGATGATGCTGCATTTCTACAGGGTTGATTTATTGTATTTCCAGGAAACTACACAAGACCCGATATTTTTAACACATATCTGTGAATAGGTAATGACAAAGTGCCATTTATTTGTCTACAGTGTCAACTATTAATACTATTAAGACACTGTGAGCGTGGAAGGACTAAACTACAATGACAAGTATGTACTGAGAGGTAGAGGGGGCACACTGCTCTAACACAATGACTCTCGTGAAAACAAAGAGAGGTAATTAAGGAATGCATCAAATAATACATTTTGGAGCATTAATATAACATTTTTGGAGATCAATTTGACGTTAGTAGATGTTTGAGAATCACTGCAGTTAGAGAGGACCTCCCCCCAAAACTGAATCTTTAGCAGAAAGACCCAAAAATGGCTAAAGGCCTTCAGCACAGAACTCCACGTTCACTGCCTTAATTGAGTTTTCAGTGTTGTGACACACAAAACATTTCTTGAATCTGGATCAATCCACTTTACATCAATAGATCGCTTGTCTTCTGGGCATTCACCCGATGTTAGACGGAAACATGATCGTTTACCATAAGGAATGCTGAATAGGCACAATGGGCTCCATATCCTGTATATTCCTGATATACTTTTTTTTTATCACCAGGTGCCTGCCAGAATACCTGCTGTGCAAGTCATTAATAGTGGGGTTTTAATCCAAGGTGAAGTGGCTATTATGTGCAGAAATAGTAACAACAGCTGTGCTTTTTTCAGAGTAATGTCCTGCCTTGTGTTTGTGAAAATGAGGGATAAATGATCATTTCTAATTTCAGACCGAATTGGCCACATTTTATGACATGGTTCCGGGATATGGCTAAACTTTGATGAGCATGTGTTTATAATGAAATGAATATTAATGCTAACTGATCTTCTAAGCCCACTAACCCAAATGAGCAGAAGATTTTGCTGCTTCATTCAGCGTCACTTGCTAAGCGTCGGTTGCCGCAAATAACTCTTGAGGTTGCCTGGCAACTGGTCCGGCTAAGAACCTACTGAAAACTTACACGTTTCACATGTGGGAAGACACTTTTATAGAAGCGTTTGAGTATCATGTACAAACCAAACGTTTGGACAAGCCTGATTTTTAAATGGCACTCTTCAGAGCAGAGTACTGTAACTAGGATGCTTTCACATATTAATGAAAAAAAAAAAAA
>BJFM01001249.1:137494-173167 GCA_016586285.1 Arothron firmamentum
AAAAAAAAAAAAAACACAAACAGAAATAAAATCTATCTAATAGCACAACAGGGTGGTTCAATTTCCAGAAAACCTATATTCTCCTATAAAAAAAAATTAACCTGATTATTATATTCTCTGACAGGAAAGTTAAGTGTTATTTTTAAAGGAAATGTTGACATTTTTGGGTCAGTCAATAAAGATTCTTTTGGAGGGCCATTATGAAGAGAGCTTTGGTTGGGTTTACAGTACTTGGTTGTATATTTAGTAGTACCTGTGTCTACCTGTCCTGCCTGGTAGACTGAAAGATAAAGGTCTGTAAAGAGAGAGAAGAATGGAAAGAACTGGACAGGGTCAGGACAAAGAGGTATGAGGAATGTTAAAGCAGATTAAAGTAATTACAGTTTATCTCCAGAGAAACAAAATGATAGAACCTATCTTAGACCACAAATTACATTTAAAGGGGAAAAATAAGACAGTTAGCTAATAACGTTAAGTCTAAAAACGATACCAATAATCAGCCAGTTATGGAGAACAGCTCTTTCTTTGTTTCCCCACAACCTGTCCTATGAATGGACAGTGTCATTTACAATTAGCATTAACCACACAAACTGTGGTCTAGGGTAGGTTCAAAGGGGAAAGACAGAGCAGTTTTGACGACTGTTGAACAGGAAGAGACTCTGCTCATAGAACATCGGTTTAAAAAAGAAGCTTCTGTCTGGTTGAAGACACACAATGCAGTTCAGGTTATTTAGAAAAAAGTATGTTCACTGAGACTAAAGCCTTAAAAATTACGTCATATTGAAATATTAGAACAAGAAAACTAATGTCAGCAAAGTGGAAACTTGACTGTGTAAGCTTCCGTTTGGTGTTTTAGGGGCAGCATCTCTCTTTGCACAACTTTCCCAAAGCACTGCCAAAATTTGCAGATGTTATCGCAGTGCAGAAAAAAAAAAAAAAAAAAAGAGCCAAATGGTTTACTTTTAGCAATGTTCTACATTATGCCAAAAAAGAAAAATTACAAAATTGTCTCTGGCTGTCATTCGGATTAAAACTATCAAATTACTAAATGTGTGTTTATTTGTTTGCAGAAGCAATGTGCAAAGCAAAGCATTGTGTTGGCACATAGCAAATACACAGTAGAAAGAGGCTAAATGGCCAGTAGATTGTTCACTGGAGCGGCATTCACTCCAAAAAATATAATAATAACAATGATGAAGCCTACAAACATCATCTTTGCGTACCTTAAGGTTTTGTGGTTGAATTTAAGACAGTGATTTGATGATTCAATGGTCAATGGTTCACTGGACAGTGACATCATTAATAAATGTCCATTATATGACAATAAAGGTGACTATGATACTGTACTTTATACTGAAGCATACAGGGGAGGATATGCTGAGAACCTGTGTTTGGAGCACTGCAGCAGCAGCAGCAGGAGAGGAGGCCGAAAAAAGAGCATAAACACTCAATAGTAGGTAGGGAGCATCCACATGGCCACTGAAGAGTAGCATGCATGGTGCAGCATACACACATGCCTGCATACTGTGTACCATACCTCAGAGAACGGATGAAGAATAGAGTTGTACATACAGCTGGCAGGCGGGGGCCACTTACCTCAGATTTCTCCATCTTGTTCTGGGCATCCACCTGCATGATGATTTCATTCATGTTGGTCTCCAAGACCATCCCACCCATCACCATCTCTGCCAGAATGTTGTGGACCTGCAGAAAACAAGACACTGTGAGTGAGTCTCTCATCTATCTAACAAGGCTGCATCTGAAATACTGTATGTAATGCATGTTGCTACGTACTTGACAACAAAAAAACTAGAAGAATAAAATGTCAGGTTTCAGTTGTTGCAGAACAAAATGAAATAATGGTTCACACAGAAAATTGAACATCATGTCCGATCTCATGCAATGTTTATTTCTAGAAACAAAGACCTTGTAAGTGTTTTAAATATTCAGTTCTGAAAGATTCATGGGCATTTCCTACCTTATCTACGTGAAAAATTAGGTCAAGCTCACAGACGTTCTCAAAGCATTTGTCCAGCGTCTCCACAAATACCTAAAATGGTAAGAATTTAATCAAAAAATAACAAATCAGAAGAAGATAATTAGCAGCAAATAGCAAGACCATTAATGGATACAGCCCGGTTTACCCAGACTTTACCTGGATTAAGTCTAAAATTCCTAGTTCACTCTCCGAGGAGTCCACACAAAACACAAAGTAAAGTGTGGCGTAATGTCTGTAGATCAACTTGTAGTCTGACCCTCCAATCAACCTGAAACACAGGAGACATTTAATTGTCACACCCACACCTGATATGTTCCCATTTTAGTCATTCAGCAGGAGTTCACAAACACTGATCACTCCTCTGACCATGACCCGATGTAATTATATAATCACAGAGATATGATCTCACAGTCACAGACAACACAGAAGCCTTGGGAGAGAAAAACAACATGATGTTTTCAGTCTTGAGTAGATATACAAGCGTACAATACAATAACCTGTGAAGATATGATAGCTGGTGCGTTTCTGTTAGAGGATCTGATAAGACGTTTGCGACATCATGGGTTACTGGAAAATGCTGCACATCGCAAACGGAGTAAAACAACACCTGATTGCGTCCTCCTGAATAATTAATGAGCTATAAACAAACACAGGTACCAGCAGGCCAAGCGGACTGCGGTGGTTGCTGAGGCGAAGACCCGGGTGTGGGAAGAGTTCGGTGAGGCCATGGAGAACGATGGCTTCGAAAAGGTTCTGGACCACCATCCGGCGTCTGGGGGGGAGGGGGTGGGGAGCGGTGCACTGTCGACACTGTGTATAGTGGCGATGGTGTGCTGCTGACCTCAACTCAGGACGTTGTGGATCGGTGGAAGGAATACTTCGAAGACCTCCTCAATCCCACCGACGCACCTCCTGGTGAGGAGGCAGGGCCTGGGGACTCAGGGGCGGATTCTCTTTTCTCCGGGGCTGAGGTTGCCGAGGTGGTCAAAAAACTCCTCAGTGGCGGGGCCCCGGGGGTGGATGAGATCCGCCTGGAGTTTTTTAAGGCTCTGGATGTTGTAGGGCTGTCGTGGCTGACACGACTCTGCAACACCGCGTGGACATCGGGGGTGGTGCCACTGGATTGGCAGACCGGAGTGGTGGTCCCTCTTTTTAAGAAGGTGGACCGGAGGGTGTGTTCCAACTATAGGGGGATCACACTCCTCAGCCTCCCTGGCAAGGTCTATTCAGGGGTACTGGAGAGGAGGGTCCGCCGGATAGTTGTACCTCGGATTCAGGAGGAGCAATGTGGTTTTCGTCCTGGTCGCGGAACTGCGGACCAGCTCTACACCCTTAGCGGGGTCCTTGAGGGCGCGTGGGAGTTTGCCCAACCAGTCCACATGTGTTCTGTGGATATGGAGAAGGAATTCGACCGTGTCCCTCGGGGAGTCCTGTGGGGTGTTCTCCGGGAGTATGGGGTGTCAGGCTCCCTGATACGGGCCGTCCGCTCCCTGTTTGACCGGTGTCAGAGGTTGGTCCGCATTGCCGGCAGTAAGCCGAACTAATTTCCGGTGAGGGTTGGACTCCGCCAGGGCTGCCCTTTGTCACCGATTCTGTTCATAGCTTTTATGGACAGAATTTCTAGTCGCAGCCATGGTGTTGAGGGGGTCCGGTTTGGTGACCTCAGGATCGGGTCTCTGCTTTTTGCAGATGATGTGGTCCTGCTGGCTTCATCGGTCCGTGACCTCCAGCTCTTGCTGGATTGGTTCGCAGCCGAGTGTGAAGCGGCCAGGATGAGAATCAGCACCTCCAAATCTGAGGTCATGGTTCTCGGCCGGAAAAAGGCAGAGTGTCTTCTCCTGGTCGGTGAGGGGACCCTGCCCCAAGTGGAGGAGTTTAAGTACCTCAGGGTCTTGTTCACGGGTGAGGTAAGGATAGAGCGGGAGATCGACAGGCGGATCGGATCATCTGCAGTAAAGCGGACTCTTCACCGGTCCGTTGTGGTGAACAGAGAGCTGAGCCGAAAGGCGAAGCTCTCGATTTACCGGTCGATCTTCGTTCCTACCCTCACCTATGGTCATGAGCTTTGGTGATGACCGAAAGAACAAGATCGCGGGTACAAGCGGCCAAAATGAGCTTCTTTCGCAGAGTGGCTGGGCTCTCCCTCAGAGATAGGGTGAGAAGCTCTGCCATCCGGGAGGAGCTCGGAGTAGAGCCGCTGCTCCCCCGCGTTGACAGGAGCCAGATGAGGTGGCTCGGGCATCTAGTCAGGATGCCTCCTGGACGCCTCCCTGGTGAGGTGTTCAGGGCACGTCCCACCGGTAGGAGGCCCCCGGGAAGACCCAGGATACGATGGAGAGACTATGTCTCTAGGCTGGCCTGGGAACGCCCCCGGAGGAGCTGGACGAAGTAGCTGGGGAGAGGGAAGTCTGGGTCTCCCTGCTGAGGCTGCTGCCCCCGCGAACCGACCCCGGATAAGCGGAAGAAAATGGATGGATAAACAAACACAGTTGTTATTGGCTGTCATTTTGTGACCCTCCAAGCCTCAGAGTTGAAACCTGGCTTCTTCTACTTCTATTCTGTATAACTTACATTCCACCTTCGAGGAAATTACAGACGTTCTCGTCTCTTTTCGAGACCAAGTGAAATGTTTCCCTGATGATCTGTTGCTCTGTGTCTTCATTCTGCAAAATGGAGGGAGATAAATTAGAATGGTACAGCCATAAAACATGTAATCAAGTTTGTGTTTTGCAGGCCTAAATCCATCCAGTGAGCAATTTTAGAATTTCCAAATGGGAAAGAAAGATAATCTCCATATTCCCAAGTAAGGATTTAAACACAAACTCTCCACTATTGCTCAAGGGTTATACAAGCAATCATTTCCTTGCACCGTTCGAACAATGCCGGGCTTTATCTTGTTTGCTAATGGATAAGATGATTTTAAACCTCGAAGGTGTATGTGCAAACATCCAATAATCTGCTATAAAAATAAGACTATGATTTGCTGTCTGGAATTAATAGACTAAACAAATGCAGTCTGATTAAACAGAGCAAATTTCCTTCTCTTTACTAAACATTTATGCTCTGACGTTATTATGCCAAACCTGAATTCACTGAACAACAGACAAAATCAAGTTTTGGGTGTCAACTGAGATCCGAGGAGACTTTACTGAGGGTTGCCAGTGTCCTACAGGGCTGGACAACAGACCAATAAGCACAAGCGAGAAGAGGCCACAGCTGGCTGGAATGCTTAGTCAGTCATATGACAAGAAGCACAAGACCAGCGACGAAACCCACAGTTCAGCAACAGGGTTGTACACCAGCACAGCAACAGGAACATTTTTAAAACTTCTCACTGATATCACTATTATTTTGCACCTGATTTTCAGAAAGGTGCAGAGAAAATGAGACTCAAAACACATCTGGGTAAAGTGCAGGCTTTTTTTCAGTCTGAGCAGTCAACAGGCCTTTGTCTGTTTTTACATGATGTGAAACTACTTGTGTACATGTTTCACTTTCCCACCAGTGGAAGGAAACGTTTCCTTTTATCTGAATCAGTAAATCCTGACTTTGACTGATGGCACTACTCAGACACGTGTCAGGTTCCGTGTTTTATTATTATCACTCAAATATGCATACTTTTAATTTGCTTTCTTATTCCAGTAAGCAGTGTTTGTGAAATAATTCCACCTACTGGTAAAGTGACAGATACGCAGCCTTTTGCAAAATGCACTTTTGAAGCAAATCAAATAATAAAGAATTATATTGGGGTGTGGGGGGTGAGGAATTAGTATCGCAAGAAGTGATTCAAGCAGTTTAAGGTGGACATGTTTAATGTGTTTGCCAGGTTATTCCACCTTGCAGCTGAGGCACTATTAACAACTGCAGACGGCCCAAGCTTGAGAGATAAATCCAATTATATAAACAAGCCAGCGCAGCTTCTTTGCAAAAGATGGGAAGGCGAATCAGACGCCATTTACTAAATGAATGAGGTTGTGTCTTCTTTATGGGCGTTTTTAACAGATTGAACCGATGATCAAGTTAACAGCTGATCGATACAGATTGGCAGAATGTGCGCGAGCGCGTCATGACAGGTCATGTGACACAAACAGTGAAGTGACTTGACTGTTTTCGTCGGATCACAGCTGGATTTAAGGAGGAACATGGACACAAACCTGCGTTAACACGATAGCCCGGCGTCGGCTTGCACACCGTTACTTATTCATGGCTAACAAAGGACAGTACGGCTTCAGACTGACAGTATATATACCAAGTTTGAAACGAAAGAGCGCCATTTATTTGCCCCGTAACGTTAAAAAAAAAAAAAAAAAAAAAAAACGGCCACGGGCTACATCCACTTTGATTTATGATACTAGAAGCGGTCAAAAGTCTACATGAGCCATGGTTTAGCCGATTATAACGACTTTTTTCATCTGTGACAAAAGGTAAAACAAAATAACGGTTAAAATACAAATGAACTGCTACTCACATAGTGCTCGAAGAATTTAGAAAGCCTCGGTTTTCCGTGGTTGTTGAATATTAAAATAGCTTTTATCATGATGGTAGCAGGATGAAGGGAGGCGGGGAGGGGGGGAAAGTGATCAGTCTCTGGGGAAACTAGCCGTAGACCCAGACCTGACCGGAATTTGGATCTAAATCCCGCCTCGGTGCACGGTTAACACGGGATAGCTTTAAGCTTTACGCCGATGCGACTTCTCCATCGTCTCTTTACGGAAATATTCCACGTCGAACAGACCAGTCACCCGCCTCCTCCCACTACGGGAGCCGCGATGGTTCAAACCGTCCTACTGTTGATGTCTCAAAATCTGTATTTTGTATATATTTTTGTGTTTTTTCCAGCGTGCAGTGTTGATAATGTTAAACAACAGGTAGATAGATAGATAGATAGAGAGAGAGAGAGAGAGATAGATAGATAGATAGATAGATAGATAGATAGATAGATAGATAGATAGATAGATAGATAGATAGATAGATAGAGATTTGGAATTAAGAGTAAATCTAGACTATTTTTTCTCTCATATATGTTTGATCAAGTCAGTTTAACTTTAAGACACAAGGTGGCGCAACAGAGTATGTTTCGCTGGGAAAAGTCGGTGGCCAAAGTTCTAAAGAATACTGTCAGCACTTTCATACTGCCCTGCCAAAATGTTAGAGGGGGAAATGCATTTCTCCAGATGGAACAGCCAACCTCAGCTCGGTTTTGGCGTCAGAGGAAGCCAATGATCATTTCAATGTGATTCCTGAGCTGTGTCTTTGAATAACATCTTATAGGGATGATTTCATTGATCAGGTGCATTGTGATTAAATCTTTACTTACAACACCTGACTATCTTGTTCTGCATGGTCAGGTGGCAAAGAGACAAGTTGAGCTCAGAACTCCTGAGTATCTGCAGGAGTAATGGATCTTCCTTTTATTTCATTTGTTTTGCATATTGTGCAGATGTTCAGTCAAATCTTGGAAATAACATGACGTCATCTATGATATATCGCAATATAAAGATCATAAAGTGTGATTTGCATTTGTTTGCGAGGCTAAATGTATGATGCCTGAGGGTCGACAAATAGTCACTGGTTTGCCATTGTTGGGAGAAATGCCCCGGTGAGGAAAAAGGGGAGAAAAGGGGGGAGGATGTGTGTGACAACGTGGTGGAATTGGACTCAGTGGATTAGTCCACCTTAACGGTAGAGATCAATATGCGTTATTAAAGACATGCAATAGTGACAAAAGAAAGTTATGCAATATTTGTGTTCCAAGTGTGAGGAGGATCAGACAAATGTTATTCAATGTTTTTATGATGTTACCATTTATTATAATTGGTCTGAGAAGTGTGGGCGTCCCCCTTTTTTGCATAATGGTACAGTCCGTCCCCTCTCGCTCCGAAATTATGCCAATGGTCTATAAAAGAAAAGGTCTGGGCAAAGTTGGAAGGACAAGTCACTTGTTTTGCTAGAAGAAAAATATTCAAACTCCCCAGCGAGACGCAGAGCAGCGACATGGAGCAGACCGAGGTTATGAAGCCAGAAACCCTGGACGACCTGATCAAAATCCTGCACAACATCTTTGAGAGTGACTCCATAAATGTTGAAGAAGTCCAGAATATAATGGAATCATACGAAAGCAACCCGCAGGACTGGATCAAATATGCAAAGTTTGACCAGTATAGGTAAAGGACTTTGTTTTATAGTCCCGCATAAGACTCTAGCAGCTAAAAAATAATAATCTAATTGGCTTTTTATTGCAATAAGCCAATGCATGCGCAGTTGGCGCTATTTTTCATAATCTAATGTTGGATTATTATTTTTTAACTTATGTCATTTAATGAATTTTTCACACCTCCCTTTGCATAATATCTGCCTTTAGTTTTTGCAGGTAATATTTTAACAAATAGAAACCCAATTATAGTAAAAAGGATTTTAAATATTCTACATAGTTGTTTGCATTCATTTGTAATCCATTAATGAAAAACTGAGTCCTAATGCATGCACTTAAATATGCGGAGGAAATCCATTCTTTTTTTTTTCATCAGAGCATTTAAAGTATACTCAAATTGTATTAGTATTTAAATAAGTATTTGTTTATTTATCAGTTTGCATGAATTCAGATGTGACAAACTTTCTGTTTCTCTGCAACAAAAGAATTCCAGAGCTGGACTTTTTTTTCGCTGTTTTGATTAGTGAGGGTAAAGGAGGGAGGGTGAAAAAACAACCATCCAATCAACACTAAAAGTAGGCACACACCCACTGTGGTGCCACTGTTCAGGCCCAAACTGCTTCCAAAGTGTTTGGACAAAGACACAATCACGTCAGAGTCATGTCAGTCGGGAACAGTTTGCACTTTGTAAATAAAAGAGGGAAAAAAATGTGAGTGAACCTGATTGTTTGTGCACTGGAGGCCACACTGGCTTCTCAGGACAAGAGGCAAGTCGTATCCTCCTGGCTAGCAGAAAGGAAAAAAAAATTGCCACATTAAATTCTTTTTAAAAATTCCCCACTCTTTGTAAGGTAATTAGAATACTGAAAACATTCCTCCACAGAGGATAACTGATAGTCAGGAGGGGATCACATTTACCTCTCCAACAATAAATATTTGCAAACTAATTTCTCCTGATTTTTAAATAATGTAACTCAATGCAACACTTTGTTTCCGATTCTGTTCCAATTGAAGCTGCACACTCTCCCTCTGGAGTCCCTGGAACCATTTGTTCTTTTCTACATCAGTAAAATGGCACATACTCTGTCTCTGTTGTCTTTTCTGTGTGAACTCAAGACTTATGTTTGGCAGGTACACTCGGAACCTGGTGGATGAGGGAAATGGAAAATTTAACCTCATGATTCTGTGCTGGGGCGAAGGCCATGGCAGGTGAGCTCCTCCAGCGAACCCATTAAGATTGTCAAGGCTATATGTCTTGTCTTGTATTTATTTTGCACAAAGTCCACCAAGATTACGACATGATCACTGAGGTATGTTTCCTCCAACTGTTCCATTCCCAGCCTACTTCTCACTGTGGCCCTGCAGGTCACATGTTCCTGTTTGATTCTCAGGCGATAATTATGTAAAGACCACACGTAGCAGAGTGTGAATGTCTGCTGAGCAGTCACCGTGTTAAGGGTGAGAATGGGGTATTTTGCTCCACAAGTAGTCGAAACCTCTGAGGGAGACAAACTCCTCTCCTCCCTCTGGACTGACTCGAAGGAATGCAGCGCTGCTTTTGCTCGCAGGGCCACAGAAGTAGACCTCTAACTCTTTGTGTCTTTCATTCCAATTTGCAGTAGCATCCATGACCACTCAGACTCCCACTGTTTCCTGAAGATGCTGCAGGGTCAGCTAAAGGAGACGCTCTTTGATTGGCCTGAAAAGAAACTGCACGGAGACATGATACAGAAGTCACAGCGAGTTCTTCAGGAAAACAAAGTTGCCTACATAAATGGTGAGAAACAACTGTGATTATTGTTGCTTTCCTTTTGAATCACACCTCAGCACCGACTTTTGTGACTCATATAAATGAGTCCGTAGAATTCTTATGGTATATACCGTAAATGTTTGCTGTTCATATATGCGTTCTCTGTGTGCTTGCTTATCTTAGACTCCATTGGGCTGCATCGCATGGAAAATGTCAGCCACACGGAGTGTGCAGCCAGTCTGCACCTATACAGTCCACCATTTCAAACCTGCCAGACCTTTGACCAGCGGACAGGCCACAAAAACACTGTCAAGATGACCTTCTGGAGCAAATACGGAGAAAGGACTCCATTTGTAAGGCTCTTTTGTGATTATTATTTGATATTTTGGGTTAAAAAAAAGTCCTGATACTGTAACAACACATAAAAGGAGCTACCCACCACATATGCTTCAATATTAAATGGCAGTTCCAGTGGCTCCAAATGGTGCCTAAAGAGCCGGAAACATTAGGTCTTGTGTTTAATCTTCCTGCTCATTAGGCAGTTTTGCTTCTCCCATTAAACACAATCTGCAAGCAATTAAAACAGCTCCCTTTTGGGTTTACAAGATTTCCATTATAAAAAGCTGTTGCTGTTCGCTGCCGCCTGTTTAACCAAGCGATCGCACAAATTCTCCACCATATTTTAGCAGTATTGTCAAAGTTATGCTGTGAGCTACACCACAGAACTTTGGCAAACAGGTCAGCTTAATACAAAACAGTTCAGCTCGGCACCTCTGACGTCCTTCTGACAACAGTGACTTATCTGACATGTACAAGTTGTATACGCATACCTTGACCACAACAATTTCCTTTTAGTGTATTGATGATAAGATTATAGAAGGGAATAAGTGTGGAGTACATTTAAATGTATTCTGCTAACCTTCTGGCTCCTAAAATTTCTGATCTGAGGTTTTTTGTTGGATGGATGTCCACTTGCTAAAGTGAGAAGAAACATTCAGAACCTTCATTTAGAAACAGCAAATGTGTGAAACCTGAATTTATCGGACTCAAATTGGAACGATTAGATACTTATGCAATCCTAAAGGATGATTAACCACGTCCCATTTTTTCTTCACTTAGGAGTCAACCATTTCTCAGGAAAACAACTAGGAGCAACGGCCAAAAGAGGCTCTGGATGATGAAGAAAGATGTATTTAAAATAACCACCTGGTGAAAATGATTGAAGGAAAACTGTTGGATAAGTGAAATATGAAAAATCTCAGATTTAGCACCCATTTAAAAAAACAAAAACAAAACACGAGCAAGCTGGTTCAAAAGGACAACCCAGTAATTAGAATGGCTTTATCTCTGCCCAGTGTGAGCTTGGCAAATACTGATGAGCACAGGACGAATGCATGAATACGCTTGGATGTGGATTCAATCTGTCTTTTGTTCGAGCAAAGAGACACTTTTCCAACAACAACATTCCTGTCAGTCCACAACCTGTGTTTACCACACGTCTGTGATGTTATGGCCCAGAGTTCGACAAAAAGACAAAAAAAAAAGGTATTTAGCATTTCAAAAGGAGAAAATATTGCTACATAGTTTTTCTAAACTTGTATAGCTAAATATTTGTCAATTAGCAGTTATGTTATCAAGAGTTTTTCTATATCTGTAGTTACTGTCAATTTGAGCCACTTAAAATTGTCTTAACACCTAAAAAAAATGTGATTGAATGACTGTACACTCTAATTAAAAGAAATGTTTGTACCATTTGCATTTGGAAGTAGCGTTGTAAAGTGTTGACTTGTATTTGTTTTTAAAAGTGCAATGGTTGTAATTTATTTGCAGTTTTTTTCTTTTTGTTGAAGGAATATTTAAATCAGCGAGCGGCGACGTTGCCCCTAACTGTTGTCGTACTCTAGCTTTGAGTCTTTTTCAGCAGAGAATCATCATTTTAGGTAAAGCTCAGCTTTTCCTCAGGATTTTGGCACATTTGTGTCCTTAGAGTGTGCCTTTTCTTATTTTTTAACAGCACAATCCCACCTTATACCATGAGAGTCAGGCTTGCTTTCCTGTGACGGGGTAAACAATAAATCTGGCCATAAAACATCAATATCCTTTCACAGAAAGCCATCATGTGGTCTTCATTTCTGTTATTGCTGAAATACATTCATAATTTAAAGGTTTAAATACATAAAATACATGCAGCATTTCCTCTATAAAAGCATTAATGACAAACCCCAAAGCAACAGCCGACACGTGTCTTTAAATGTAACATGCTGGGTGGAAACATTCAATTAATGCAAAACTAAAGACTGCAGGACATTAATATAATTGCTGATCTGTAAAACACACATGAACAGATAAGCCATGTTGGACCGACAAGCAAAGTCTGTACTTTAGCTGCAGGGACATATTGATCAATGGTTCATGCCAAAGTAGATAATGTTACCTGATAAGAGAATACGCAATGTCTGCATGCAATTGCTTCTCCATGGCAAGCAAAGTGGATCAATGATCAGAGGTGCACGTATTCAAAGAATCAAAAATGTGACAACTCTGCACAGGTAGGGGGTGTTTTAGGGAGGGGACCAGTGCTGTACCAGGTCAACCTGGCTGTCGGCCACGCCACACAAACATCTTGTCCCTCTTCTCCACCTCTAATAACACATGGAAATATCAAGTCACTTTAAATCATGAATACAATACAAATTCTCAGAAGGGGTCTGCAAAGATTTACACAAATCTAACCCTTTGACACACTTTGTTGTTGTAAAGTGCTTTGTTAATAAAAGTGAGTTGGGTTGAGCCCTATCTGACTGTGAATAGAAAGCCTTCTCCTTTCAGTATCTAAATACCTGCCGATGACCATCATGCTTCCATCTGAAAAGAAGCTGTAGTTTAAGTCCAAAACACCCAACCTTACAATGGCAGGGCTGAGCAAATTGATTTTTGGAAATGTGTGATGTAATGATAAAAGTGAACAAGCGTAAACTCCAATAATGTTGAAGGAAATGAAAGGCTTTGATAATCAACTTTACTTATCTTTGAAGGCTCAGTTCATTGATATTAAGGAACTTTTCAATGAAAGAAAAAACACATAACCTTTATCACACTGTTGATACTGTGCTGTACGATAGCCTATTATTTACTCCGTTGCTGATAAACCCATGTTCTGTACTTTAATCCAGAGCATTTTGTTCAGGATCCAAGCCCAGTGCATACTGGAAGGCTATTTACACAGTCTACAAATGATAATTTTGTAGCCATCAGCTATACTCTATCATAGGTTATAAATAGATCAACATTCTTAGATGGAATTATGATGCAACACATCTGTGTACAGCATTTACCAGCATCAGCTTTTGCAACATGTTCTGGTAATTACAGGTCTTGACTCATTCAACACAAATCACATGCTTCACAGTTTTCACATTTGGGTAAAAATAACTCATTTTACTGTATTAACCTCTGAAAACTAGTGTAATTGTAAATAGAAATTTTAAAAAATCTGATCTCACCAATGGTTGGGTTACTTTAACTGCTGTATTGTCAGAATTCATTTTCCAGTAGGAATTTCTGTAATAAACTGAAGAGCATTGGATGCCAATAAATTCAAAGTTTCGTTATATAATGGACAAAGTTGATATTTTATGATTAGGGTTAAATAATGAGTTGTAAAATAACTTCCTTTATATAGTCAGATAAGAGTAGTCTCAATTGATTTTACTGCAGTGTGAAGATCATCAAGAAGATGTGAGGTCTGCCCCAAGAAAGTCACCGCGTTATGAAGCAGATGGGAGCTGGAGGGGGGAGAGAGCCAAGGAGAGGGACAAGGGGAGAGCTAATAAGCAACGAATGGGACAGAGGGAGAGCCAGCAGAGGAATCATTTGCACAAGAAGAGTTAAAATAGCTTCACTGCTTTTAAAATCATTTTTTTTTAAAATAGCAGTAATGCAGCAAAGCATAATAGCGTAGGATTCGTTATATTATCCTGTATTGTGAAGTGATATATGTGTTGAAAAGGGTGTGATTTTCATGTTTTAGAGCAAAATCACGAATCAGTAAAGGGTGTTAATGCTAAATAAAGATCAGAATTCTGAGAAAGAAGGGGAGGAAAACATTTTCTCTGGTGACCTAATCAGAAGGAGTTATCTGACATTGTTGCCACATTCACATTGGAGGAACTGAAATTTCTCTCTGCCTCCTTCTGACTGTGAACCAGCTCCTTGAGCACTCCCTTTCCACTCTTTTCTGACCTGTATGAACCTGCAGACTCTGCTTTGTCACTGAACATTTCACTAATGCTTGACCTGCTGGACAGACCACCATCAGATCCCTTGCTTCTCTTAGAGCTGCTGGTGCTCTTGGAAGGGTTTGGCTGAGTCTTTTTGGCAACGTAATGCTTATTTAAAGATTTTTGGCAATAGGAACTGTGTTCAGAACAGGAATCCAGTGGAGTCACTGGCCTTGAGGATGTGATTGGCTCCTGTCCTTCAGTTTGACTGGTCTGCTTGTCTACTGTGGGTCCCAAGTTCTGACTGAGGCTCAGCAGCTTGGGTTCCCTGACAGATGGCAGAGATTTGGGAGCCATGGCATCAGCAGGCAGGGTACTGGATTTCTACAGAAAATAATAATTACAGGAAAAAAGGCTTGATGAGAAAATTGACACAACACAAACAGACTACAGTAATTCTTTCAGGGACAATTTGAAAATGAGTTATCAAAAATAAGTTGAAATGGGAGCAGTTACAACACTTTATCAAAACACCGTTTAAGATGTTATAAATATGACTTTCACAACAAATTCAACAACAGGAAAAATACTTCCTCAATTCCTAACCAGTACAAAGACAGCTTTGCTCTCATCCTCCTAACCACAAATATCAAGACTAAAAACTCTGAAGTCACCCAACGAGGTATGCAGAACCTAACATGACTCTATTCAACACATCCTGTATAACCAGGAGCTGGCCTATATTGTTTCTACTGGCATTCATTTTCCCCCACGTTACAGTAGCTGCTTGCAATTTTCATCTTTCAACATAAGCTTAATTTTTGGATCAAGATGGGCCAGGTTTTCTGTTGTTGACATTGGTCCATGATAACTTCATGTTTCTCGTGGCTGTGTGTTACCTTAGCACTTCCTTTAGTTCCCTTACCAAAGCTGAAGCAACAGTCATCGTCCCAACAGTCTGATGATCCCCTCCAGACAGTGATCCTGCAACACCGACTGTGGGTTCCATTGTAGAGGAGAACTGAGGTCTTCCAAGAGGTTGGAAATCTGACCCATCAATGCCAGCCACTGAGGCTAGCTGACCAAGGCTATAAAATTAGCAATAAAATCCATCAACATGAGAGTTACAGTATACAGATTCCAAATCAAAGACCAAATGTAAACCAATACAACAGCATGGTTAAAGACCCTACCCAGCATCTCTGAGTAGATCCAGGAATGCATGGAACTTTTTGAATGAGTTCTCAACACTCTCAAGAACTGCCTCATCATCCAGGGCGCTGACTACGGGGCGGATCGAGGCTTCCGACAGGGAGAAGTTGGCATTCCGAAGTCGAGCATTCTCTAATTCATACTGGAGGGAAATAAAAATAGGGAGGGAGATAGACAGGCAGGCAGGCAGGCAGGCAGACAGACAGACAGACAGACAGACAGACAGACAGATAGATATACTTTATTAATCTCCAAGACAAATTCACATTTCCAGCAGCTCGAAAGTGGAAATACATAAGGGCATGCAAGTCTTAGGAACAGTAAATACTAAAACTAAAATACTAAATACTAAAACTACAATGTGCTAAGACTAACTATAATGTGCAGAAACTCTAATGAGGTGGGATTTCAAAAAAAAAGTCTTATAGAGATAAAAACTACAGTCAGTGCAATGTAACAGTGTGTAGCATACAGTTGTGCGACATGCGTTTTGTGCACACAAGAGTCCAACAGGTGTTTATATGAAAATGTTTAATTTTAAATATTTGTAGTCAAAGAAGGAATGTACAGGTACTTGTTTGAAATGAGTAGGAAATATTTCATTACTGATTAAAAACTTCCAAGCAAAGAAGAATGTGATGACTGATAAAATGCATGACTAGATATTCCTGTGGAATAAAACCCTTCTCGACCGCTTCTCCCATTATGAGGACAGGAATATACTTTGAGATTAATGCATTGACTGCACTGATCACCTCAGCCAGTTTTGACTCGACTTTTAGCCTGGCTCTTCTTTCCTCTGCTAGCATCAGACGACACTCTTTTAGCTCCATCTACAGGGCATAAAAGGCAAACAAAAACACAAAACACAGCGCAGCTGAGTAAATCTAAGTACTGTTCAAGTCTATATCAGTGTCTTTGTGCTTAGTAAAAATATTAAAGAAAAAGAATAGATTAATTTAGGATTAAAGTAAACCAACCTGCAGATTCCCAGTGTACACCTTATCCAGGAGACAAGATGATTTCTGCTCCATTCCCACCACCACTTCATCCTCCTCGTCTGAATCAGATTCCACAGTAACCTTTACAGTAGCGGCGCCCTAATGACAAGGGGTACACCCAACCTGACGGGGTTCTAAACCAGTCTTACACAAAATCTTGGGGAAAATACAAACACCAATTAAAAACTGACCTGGAAATTTTTATTCATCATGCCGACACCAGAAGACATTCCCCTGTAAGAAATAGATTATTAAAATCTCTACTCCATCAAGTTTAGGACATACATTATTTTTCACTTTTAGTTCTTTTTCACACTGGTTATTCTCATCAGACCTCATCCTGCTGTCCTGTCACTGTTGCAAAATAATGTGTCATCCCAAATGACTAAAGGAAGACAATGATGATTATAAAATTGTTTGTCAGAATGTCCTCACCTTTGGCGTCCAGCTCGTGCAGCTGCACGCCAGGGCACGTGACAGGATCTAGAATGAGGTTTCCAAGTCTGGGGAACATCTGAACATGGACCTGAAGATGAAGATCCTTTATGACAAGTTACTGCAAAGAGGTCAAACATTACAAACTAATGATTAATAATGTCATTAGATTAATACAGTAATTTAGTGCTTTTCCCCCAAGAAATGCATGTGTTGATTATGGAGCCATTTTAATACAGAGAAAATTGTAAACATACACATCCTTGATGTTGCTTTCACTCGGGTAGTACATGGTAATGCTCGTGGTTTTGGACCGGGGGATCTTTTAGGCTCTGCAGGCTGGATCCAACAGTACTACAGCACACATGTGACACATATACAACTCATTCAATCAATATTTGCTATTTTTTTCTGTTAGATTTGAAGGATGATTTTTGCCTCCTCCTACCTCTGATGGTTGTTTTTCCGCATTTATCAGCACTTTCTCTATTATAGTTTTAATAAGGCCCCGGTCTGTAAATAACATAAAAGTTTGGATTGTGAAGCAGTAAATGTCAATTTGAGATTATATGGAAATCTAAAATAAAAAATACATATGTTGACCTTTTATGATTATTTAAAACAGAAATAGCTAAATGAAACATGATAACTGTTGTCAGGGGCTGAGAATAATATAAAGAACAATATAAAACCACTGCTCACAACATTCACTTGAAGCATGAGAATAAAAAAAGTAAATAAAGTGGTTTCTCACCCACTAATGTGTTATTTCGAATGTCCAGCACATGAAGAGTTGAATTTGTCTTCAAAGCTTCCAGCAGTCGATGAGCCCCCTCATTGGACAGCCCACACTTCTGCAGGTCCACAGCTGTTCAACAAGTCAGCAGAAAAGCTAAGACTACAAAGAACAGTGCAAGAAAAGATAGAGTCTCTCTTTCATGGACAGTGTCTCAAAAGCTGACACCTACAAACCTTTAACCCAGAGGTCGTCCTGTATTTCCTGTGCAAGGACAGCAGCACCTCGGTCTCCAATCAGAATGTTGCAGTTGAGAGTGATACGGCGTAGACCTCCCATACCTTTAAACTGTGGCTGTTGATACCTCAGCGATTCAGCCCAGGCTGTTCCATGCCTCTGCATTCCTTGATACTGAGAAATGGCATAAGATATACCTGTTAATTAGACATATACTACATAATTACATGAATTTTTAGGCAGACACAGATTACAGAGATTATAAAACCAACATAAATATTCCACCTTGACAATATTGGCCATGTGCTCCGCCCCTCTCCAGGTGAGATTGCAGCCCGTAAAATCTAGTGTCCGGATACTTGTAGAATACTTCACACTTTGGCAAATGACTTAACCAAGAAGATGCAATGTTATAATGTTATAAACAATGTCTTTTTTAAAATGAATTCAAATTATTAAATAGAGTACCCTCTAATCCCTCATCAGAGATTGGACAGTTAGCCAGAGATAGACTTTCCAAGGAAATACTTTTCATCAAACCCTAAAAAGAGGAATTTCAGAAATAAATACAGCAACTCCTGAAATTCAGTTATCCTGGTATTATGCATACATCAGCAAATCAAACATTATCTTTCCACTGCAAATTTGAAACTTAATAATTAATAATTGCAGCTGTGATAAAATATTCTGTTCATTCCTTTAATTAAGGAGGTTTTCAGCAAAAATCCCATCAATGGTTCGTTTCTTTACCTTTGACAAAGCAATCAAGTCCCGCTCTCTGAGAGGAAGTCCATTAAGATGCAGAGTCTTGAGTTTGGGTGAGATTGTCAGACATTCTCTGAGGGCCTTGCACAGCTTAAAAGTCATTTCCTTAGAGCGGATAGCACGGATTTTCTTCACATTAGGCTTACAGTATCTATCTGAAATGGAGAAGATTATACAGATACAGATTATACATATCTACCATGTTTCGTGTACAATTACTACTTTACCAGAGGCTCCTGAAACCAGGTAAGGGTGGTAAGTGCTGCTTATTGCGATATGGTGAAGGTGTCTGTTGATACAGATGGAGCTGAGAATAGGTGGCCAGTCTGGAAACGTCACTCTGTCGCCATTAAAGTCCAGCATCTCTTTGTCTAGATGCATCTTTACAGCAGAGAGAGGCATTGAATCCTGTTTGGCACAAGCAGTCTCATAGTGTGCCAGAAAATCACGGGCACCACGCTGCTGAATTTGAGCATTATCTTGCACCATCGTTTACCTAAAAAAAAATAAAAATAAAAATTAAAAAAAGTTTTACATCAATTCTGTGAAAAAAAGAATGAAAAACATATTTATGCTTTTTATATTTTTAAATCATAAAAGTGGATGATCCCGCAAAGAAAAGGTCTTACACCATAGCTGACAAATGTTGATAGCAGGTATATAATCTTATTTCAGTCACTAGCAGCGTTAGCACACAAAACTCCTAGCAACCATGGCTGTAAACGGTCACAGTTTACCTGGTACATTCCTAAATTGTTGTTAATGTAAGCCACTTAAATGATTCAATGTCATACCTTGCATATAAAACAGTATGCTCTTTTGTCGTGGCTCTATTATACCGTTTTATCTCGTTGGCACGAAGTTAACGTTTATATGTTGACAATAGATCAAAGCTTTAAAAACAGCGCTATTGGTCAGTGCCCTATTTGTACCCGGAACTCGAGCAGCTCAATATCACTTCTGGGCATGCGCTAACCTGTGCGCCTGCGCAGATATTTATTATTATTATATCAAAACAATGAGAAAGACAAAACACAGTATGAAAGTCAGACAATACTGACGTCAGACAATATTGAAAAATATATTATACAGAAGTCGTAAGTTGTTTTTTTTTTTTAACAGACACTTAGGTATGAATTTTTGTGTACGATTTTCTTTTTCGCTTCCTTCTCCGGCAGGCTGTACATGAGTTGGTACGACACTGCCCCCTCCCTGGAAATAGCGTCATTGCTTCAATGTCCACAGTTCCGCAGTCTAACGAATAGCGTTTGTAGCTGTTTCGAAAACTCGTTCCAGTCTTAAATACTAAATAATCGTTAGCTGTTCTTCAGTTCATAGCTGACATATCTCTAATATTTGTCGCAAAAACACATAAGCCGTCCATGTTTTGTTTTGTTGGGTTTTTTTTTTTTTTTTTTGCTTTTTATTCACGACTTCCCTTATAGACCACTAGGTACAGTACAACAATCTTGTGACTGTCTTCTGTTTTATTTGTTCACTTATTTAAAATGGTATCATTGAATTTAAAAAAAAATGCTCTCATAGTAAGGTGTGGGCGGACGTAAAGCTATGTAAATATTCTTATTCCCGTGTGAAAAGAATGCAGGAAGATACCGCCGTTCACGATTTACAGCAGTCAATTGGTTAGTGGGTACGTCAATCAAACGCCCTCCTTGCTGTATTCCAGTAATCCAAGGCAATCCCAACCTATTCTAGACACTGACTGGGAATTTTCCAGCGCTTTCACCAGGAAAAATATCTTTAAAGACTTGTATTATTGTATACATACACAACAGGACTATCGCGTATAGAGTCCATTGCTATTCCGAGGTAAGGTTATTATTATTTCTACATTTGTAACAAACAAGTAATGTGTTAGTACGTAGACTGCAGTGACCAGAGCTAGCTAGCTAGCGTTAGCAGTGTTTTTCCAAATATGGATGGCCTTTTGCGTCTTCGTGTGGGAGCTAAATTAATGGCAGCTAAATTAATCAAAATCTCATATAATTTACCGAATGTATTAGAAGCACACTCATGATCAATCACCTTCGCCATGATGGTTTTGGCAAAATCGGTTTCTGCACCCATGATAATCAGCCAACCACAGAGTGGTAAAAAATTGTTGATGACATCGTGGTGCACAGGTGCTAACGCTAATCATGCTAACTGTCCTGGGATGGTAGATTGGTGAAATTATTTATTTAATTAATTTGAAAAAAGTCAGAATAAAATGTAATTTTACATATTCAAATGCTTGAAATGAGACCACACACCATTGTTATGACTGTATTACTGGAACCTTAGGAATATGATAATTCACAGTTTAGGATGATCGTATATTTGTCACTGACATTGGAAGAAGTCAGAATAAAATGTAATTTTATATATTCAAATGTTTGAAATGAGGCCACACACGATTGTTATGACTGTATTATTGGAACCTTAGAAATGTGATAATTCACAGTTTAGGATTATTATCATTATCATTTTATCCCTTGCAAAAGTATTATTGACACAGTCGAAATCTTTGTTGAAAAGCACTAATGTACAAATCTACAGTATATCTGTCCTGTGTAATACACAAATCTATCTGTCCTGCATCATACAGACCTTTCATATCACATAAACATATTTAAATAATTAAATAACCTTGCTGACTCAGCAATTTATTTTTAGTTACATATGAATATCGAATAGCAAAGACACTATTAATTCATTGTAATTTCAGTGCATTTACATAAACACAAAGAGCTGCCAACATTGTTCGGCCCAAGAGTACCTGTCTCATAGAACAATACTAGGCCACTGCTATCATTTTTGAAAGGTTTGTAAAAACAGGTGATTCAATTTTATTTTAGGTACTATTCTCTTAGTATGACTAACTTAAGAAACCCCAAACATTAGTCATCATAACAGACAAGATGAATAAAAGATGTCTGATTTTCCCTAGGAAAACAACAGCTAGCCATTGCCTCTAGTTTTATTTATATATATATATTTTTAAAAGGTAGCATATCACAATTTAAACATGTTTGTGCTTTGGACAGTCATTTAAAAATTAAATAGCTAGAAGAGAAACGTAACACCAAATGCATGTACTTTGTCTTGCTCTCTGTTGAATTCAAGATTTCTATTCATTAAGTGTTATGGTGACAAAGAAGGAAGAAAATGGTGTTTGGCTAATGTCCAAATGCCACACACACTGAACTGAATGTCCTGTCTCTACTGAGGTCAGAGCTTGAACGGTACACACAAACACACACATTCTAACACTCTTACTCTCCTTTTTAATTCTGACTAGCTAACATCCGGTCCTCTTCTTGTGCCAGGAAAAGGTCAAATCAGATTTTTTTTTTTTATGTAGCTCATATTTCAAAAGGTCCTTAGTCAACCAGAGGCACGGTGTGCTAATTTTTCAGTCCTGGCTGTTGAACCCCCAACATTGGGGATTAATTAGACCACTACTAATAATGAACTTTTGAGGTTTGAATAAGGATTATATTGCAAGATAGTTTACAGAGAAATTGATGGAATTGGTGTGTGTTTGTGTCCACTGTAGCTTGTGATTTTTACGTATTACTGTAGACAAAGCAGTATTTGCAGGAGACTATTGATTTTTGTGATGTACCTTTGTTGTTCTTTGCGGCAGTTTACATTCTTTTACTTCCCATCAGTAGCGCTCTGTTGGTTCCGTCAGGGTCCGGGTGTTTTTCGGATAGATTGAAGGTTGTAAAATGTTTCAGTTTGGTGTTTAACCTGGAAAGATAAACACATTCGAAAGGAGGGTCAATAAATCTGTGTGGTGGCTGCGACACAACTGCAGTTTTATGCGCGGCCAGCTCAGAAGTGTGTGAAGCTTTGACACCACACACTGTAGTTATGTTGAGCCATACATCTAAATTTCATTTGAAGGCGATGTTTTTAGGACGAGTGCAACAGATATTTTTGAAAAGTAAATATGAAAGGCCAGCTATGTTGGCCATGTGTCTGCATATCTGTTTAAAACCAGATGCTTAGGCCTTTTTCATTTCTGCAGCAATAAAGGAAGACCAGAGAATGGTCATACTTGTGGGTTTAGGAGTATTTTGAAAGGTTGTGGCACATTTCTCAGCTTAAATGAAGCATCTAGCTGTTGATGAGTCACACAGCAAATATTTATATATATATATATATATATATATATATATATCACTGCTTGTTTGTTTCACAAGCTTTACTGGTGCCATATCGTAAATCATATGAGCACTGAGAGCTTTGTTTTCTCTGCCCGCTGAGCAGTTAAAAGCTTGTCCCAACGTGCCTAAGGTGAAACAAAATGACCTCATTTTAGTGATTCAGTGACAGTTAAATGCACATTGTGTCACATTAATATACACATGATGATGATTTTAAGTGTATTCATGTTTAGTTTTGTTTAAAAATATACCTGCTACATAATTAACTTTCACATATAGGAATGACCATTAGCCTCCATTCTAATTATTGGTGCATTTTAGTTGATTTAATTAGACACAATTGCTCAGGAATGTTATTCATGAAACGAGTCAAAAATACCAGTTGTCCCTAAACAAGCTTGAGTGGTATGCATTAAAAACCATTAAATTTAATCTAATTGAAATAAGATGTTCAACATTGCCAACCAGAGATAATTATTCTGTCAGGAAAAAACATGCACTATTACAGTTACTTCTAAAAGATGAGATGCAAGTCCTGTAAGAGAGCAAATGTGTTTGAGCTTTGGACTTTGTGGGTATTTGGTTTACTGTGTACTTTGCTTCTTTTGGTATGCGTTCATTAAACAAATGTTGTTAGAAAGCATCAATCCAAAAAACCTTAAAATGACACAGCAGATTGCAGCTCCCTTCCTGAATAGTCAAACAGGAGTAATCAGCAGAAATTCCTAACGATGCAGCATTTCACAATTAGGACTTTTTTGATGGCCCAAGTTCAGTTTTACCATTTCAAAACAGCTGAATTTGGTCCAACACCACCTTCATAGCTGAAAATAGTACTGTGTGTTGGCAGTCAGTTCTGTTTCAACAAAGGCAGAGTGGCTCACAGCCGGCTCGCTGGTTGTACTTTACATGTCAAAGTGCCCTTGGGGTGAGGCAGTGAAGGAAATTGCACTTGATAGTTTTTCCATTAGCAGTCTTCTGTCTTTTCCCACAGGACCCTTCTGTCTTTGCTGGGCCTGTCAGAATTTCCAGCATGGTGTTGCTGGAGTAGAGGGGAGCAACCTGCTTCGGAGCCTACAAACAGAGACTCGACTACTGTGCCACCATGCTTTCCTCAAGCGTCACCTCCAGCTCTATGTGTTACTCCATCTGGCTTTTTTGCCTTTTCCTGTGCTGCTCAGCTACACTCACACATGCAAGTGATGGTAAGATTACTGTTGATTTCAAGATAAGTAACATTTTCAACACAACCTTATCCTTCTGATAAATAACTTCTGCACTCTCAACATTCAAGGCACATGGCTGTTAAATGTGATTTGGGTCATTTAAATTGCTACACTCTTTCCCCATTTGTTTTTTTTTTTCCATCCAGCCCTTCTCGTACCAGAGCAGTTGAGTGTTTCATCGAACTTGAAAGCACAACAGTTATTCATATCCTGGCTCAAAGGAACAGCCACAACCTTTGACGTACTGATTCTCAGAACCGAACTCAACGAAACTGTCTTCTATGTAAGAGCATTCCTCTTATTGTTGATTCACCCTTCATCACAGCAGTCCAGATGAAAGATTCTTACCATGGCTTTGTGTTCTGTAGGAAACGATCTCTGTGCCACTTAATCCGATAAGTGGTCGGCACCAGTGGACCTGGACCTCAGCTGAACCGCTACAGTGTACCTCACTCTCAATCAAAGTCCGCTCGAGGGATGAACAGAGAACAAGTGAATGGAGCCGCACACTGATAGTTCAAGGTCAGATAGGCAGTGATTATACATTTGTGCTGTAAACTACAGAAAACACTTTATTTCTGTTCTCTTTTTTTCGCATTGAAAATCTGGAGTATTCCTTCTCCCTGCTTATCAGGACATGACATACCCAGCAATGCCAAGTCTCAGGTGTACCCACAGGATGAAGTCATACCTGTGGGAGCCAGCATCACTTTCTGTTGCATTGTGATGGAGGGGAAGCGCTTTGGTTCCTTCAGCCCTGGCTCGGGCAACACAGTGGTGAACACAACACGGCTCAGCCGAAGAACGTACTCTGCTGTGGTGGTTAATCGGGAGCCATCTCCCTCGCCGGGAACCAACGTTATTTGTTATGGCAACGCAAAAGAATTGCTGGATGGATCTGTGATGTTTGCGGGATGTAAGACAACAAAACCTATCAATAACACTGTGCTTTTTTATGTAAAATTGTCTTTTAAATGTGTATATGTTAACATTTTTTAACATATAGATATCTATACATGTAACTGTTTAACCCATTCAGCGCGCCCTCTACATAACCATGTGTCATAAAGACGCAGTTTAGATTGCGCAAGAAAATCTAATTGTAGATTTTCTTGCCTAGATCCACCTCTGTCATCAAATTTTGCGTGTGAGACCCGTGATTTGACCTCAGCTGTGTGCAATTGGAATCAAGAACGAGACACGCATTTGTATGGCAAGCGGGGAACAAGCTACTCGATCAACAAGAGGTACCACATTAGTGCAATGACAAATTTTGTTAATCAGTTTATTTTTAACTCAGTCAGCTGTGTTGATATCTGAAAACTAGTTTTTGACTCACTGACTTAGGTGACAAATGGAGAATGATTTTACGTTATTCTTTTGCCTTCCCTGCCTTTTTTTCTAAAAGGTATTCTTTTCCAAGAAAGCCCTGATAAAAATTTCAGTATCCTTCAAGCTGAGACTTGAATAACACCAATAGTGGAGGGGCTGGGCACCACACCCTTTTACAGGAATTATTGCTATGACTTTGTTGTGACTTATATCAGTATCCGTATGTACAAACAAGCATTTCAACAAATGGAATTATCCTCTAATTGCATTAAATTGATTTGATTGGATTTTATTTCTCATCTGTGCATGGTGTATTCTATAGGAGCTGCCCCAACAACAAGCAGACAGAGAAGCACAAAGAGTGTACTTTGGGCCAGTGGGAGGATAACTGGACTCTAGTGGCTGTAAATCACCTTGGCCAACACAACCTCACTGACCTTGCTGAACTCAGTCACAGAGGTGAGTAACCTGCTAAAAATCAGTGAACACACAGGTTTGAGCAACTACTATAACAGACCCATCAGTTCTCTATTCATTTGTCTTTGACTTTTTCTGCAGTTCACCCAGTAGCACCAGTTAACCTTAGTGCAGTGATCCATCCCTGGAATGCCACCATTCTGTGGAAGTGGACGTACAGCAGCTATTCCTCCTTTGCTCTTGAGTGTGAGGTAGAAGTTACCTCCAGTGGATACAAAACAAAGGTGTGATGTGCCAGAATGACATTTGTTTGCCTTAATGTAGAGAATATTTTCTCAAAGCAGTATTCGCTTTTATGCATGTTTGTTATTGCTCTATACATTTGTGTGACCATCAGTTTACCAGACATTAATAAAGTTAATTTGTTTGTCCAGCGCACTTTCTCCGGTGTGGGTCTGAAGTCAGTGGTCCTATCAGACATGCATCCCAATGAAGAATACACCCTTCAAGTCCGCTGTGGTGCCCAAAAGAATTTCTGGAAGTGGGGAGACTGGAGCAAATGGTTTTCCTTCAAGACTAGCACTACTGGTAAAGTGTTTAGATGTAGTAGAGTTGTTAGTGAAGTCTGTCATTTTATTAATCAGTCAATTCTGGCAGGCTATCTGTGTTTATATATAGTTGTGTCATCCTTCAGTTCCAGATGCTCCTGATGTGTGGGTATGGATGAACAGGGACAACACTGGACAGGTCGTTTGGAAGGTAATTTTTGTCTCGTTACATTTTTTTAAGTTATAAAACCAAAACAACTTTTTTAACCTAAAAAAAATCACAGATAAACACCACATACAACAACCTCTGATTTCTTCCTTTTCACCAGGCTCTTAAGCAAAGACAGACTCATGGCCGCCTAACGGGTTATAAAGTTACTTTTCGAAGCTCTGAAGAAAATCTGCATCACACAATAAACTTCTCTCCTGATACTTCCACTGCTCCATTTAATCTATCACAAATGGCTACCCTCAGCGCTGACAAGATTGAAGCCACTGTCATTGCAGAGAACAAGAACGGAGTGTCTTCGCCTTCAAGGGTACTTATACCTCTTCGTTGGACAGGTATGTTGTAGTAGAATGGATAAAAGAAAACACTTTAATTCAAATTGTGTGACAAAATAAATTATTCAAGAAGTAATCGCCGAGCATCACACTGGAGAGTGTGAAATTCCTAGGTTCAGTGTGCCAATAAATATAATTTCTAAATTGCCATTTATATAATATATATTTTTCCAGAAAAAGAGCCCATTGCTGTCTCCAGAGCAGTTTATATGGATGGAGGTTTCCCTCTTTCCTGGCAGAGTGACAACAATGCTACCTGTGATTATGTGGTGGAATGGTATGATGCCTCCTGCAGGAAAGACTGTCCTTTGGACTGGACTAAAGTGGGCGCTCGAAACAATGTCTCCTCTGTTCAGTCCGGATATGTAAGCCTGCATTTAAAAGGTACATTCCCACTATGGACAGTGTTCTCCAAAATGTAACTGTACTTTGTGCTTTACCCTGCTTCATACTCAGGTCACAGCCACAGTATAATATTTAGATATTTTGGCTAATTTATTTTTTAGTTTTACTGTTCTGTTTTATTTTTAACTACAAGAAAGTAACTTTGTTATGTCCTCTTTTACCTTTAGCCAACTTCCTTCCGGGTGTGAGATACAACTTTTCCTTGTACTGTTGCTCCTCAGAGCCTCCACAGCTGCTCCAGCGCTTGCAGGGATACATGCAAGAGCTGGGTAAGGATTGGATTCCACTGATGAAAACATTTGTGGAAGCGAATCAGAAATCACTGTCCTCATTTTCATTGCCTTTGTTTGTTTTTGTTTAATACTTTGTGTCTGCTCAAGTCCCCTCCAGCCCCGTTCTTTTGTCAGCCCATCAGCAGGACTCTAATATCCTGCTTACCTGGGAAGAGATCCCACTGGTCAACAGACGAGGATTCCTGTTGGGTTATAATATTTATGTCAATAATGACTCCCACCTCACTCTTATAGGTACCTGTCTTGATGTTAATTCCATCTTGCTATACAGTTAATTTGCTAATGCAAAGCATACAAAGTTAATTAATCTAATGAAACACAATCTCTCAAAGATGTTGCAGGCATCCAAGTAAAACACTCATCATTAAATATGTGACTTCCTCTTCTGTTCCTCTTTTTTCCATTTGTTTTTCACCCTCTGCATTCTCCAGCTAATCTGTCAGACATAGAAAGCAGAAGTTACGAAGTGAAAGGTTACAGTGAGGGCTCCTACAAATTTACTGTCAAGGCTTATACTTCAGCAGGCGAGGACACAGGAGCCACTGCCTCCATTGTGCTGAAGCAACAGGGTATGTGAAATACACGTGATTCTACAAAAAATGCAGAAAAGTTTTCGGTCTTGTGTAAAATCGTTGTTGGGTCTTTATGTTTCTGCTGATAGATGACTGGCTGATCCTGGAAATCTTGACTTCTCTTGGAATCACGTCCTTATTTCTGGTCTTTGTCACCTTCATTTGCTACAAGAAACGGAAATGGTAAGACTGACGATTCTCTCATGCCCCATCTATTGCATTTTCCACAATGTCGTTTTTTAGGCTAATGATGATAATGATAATTCGGTTTTTTTCTTCATTTTGCTTTTTCTGCATTTTGCTTTATGTCAAGGGTGAAAAGGGCATTGTATCCAGACATTCCCGAGCCAAAGTTGCCTGGCGATTGGTCCAGGACACAGGTATAGTCTCGGTCTACTCAAGTCTGACCCAACCTCTCTGTGAATTTATGTAGATAGCTATTTATTTATTTAGAAAAGTAGAAATGTCAAAAAAAAGAAATTGCAAACTTACACACATTTTTGCTATTTCACCCTATGTGATATATACTGTAAAATGCCTACAAAGTAATGATGCAATTGAATATTATCACCAGTGTTATGACAGCAATAAAATATGTATGTGTAACATAAAATATGTGGTGTACATGTTTCAAGTTGTCGTTACCCTACCTTTTTTCAGGGGCCATTGGATGTGAAGCCTTCTCCCCACAGTATGGTCCACATTGTGGAAAAGCCACATTGGGAATTGAGTAAAGAAATGCTGGTTGTCATTCCTGAGGAAGATGAAGAAGAAGATAGACAAAGAATGGGAGATGAGCCAGCTGACACAGATGAGCCAACATCATTACGTTACTACACCCAAGTTGTGGATGAGCGGCCCATAAGACCACGTTTCCCAGACTCCTCTGCTTCTTCTGCATCTTCAATGGATTCAGCACGCACCGATGTGACATACACAGGCATTCAAACCTCAGGGTCTTTGTCGGCCTGGTCACCAAGTCCACATGGCTCTTCTGATGTCTGCCAGTCCCAGGCTGATCTAGCTCTCAGTTCTCAAATTGGAGGGGGAGGGGGTTACCGGCCCCAGATGCAGCCTCGAGCTCCTACTGAAGAACCATTTGAATCCCAGGCTGTCAGTTCTGGGGGTTACAAACCCCAAAGTTCCTGGCATTTTGACTCACCCACAGAGGCTGGTCCAAGTGGCGGCCTGGCCCCCTCACTTGGGTCTCCCACCTCTGTTGCCTCCACTCAGTTCCTGCTTCCCGACGGAGAGGAACACACAGAGAAACATCAGTCATCATCTGCAGCATCCTGGTTCACAAACCTGCTGTCAACAACAAAACCGTGACATCGTCTAAGCTAAGGCTTACAGTTATTCACATCAACTGCAGCACTACATTCTTGGTGTTACACCTAGATTTCAAAGAGTTTATTCCAAACATACACAAATATTCTTAATTTACATTTTAAAATAAATATATAAAACCATCAAAATCTATACATTTATATTTTCAACCATTTCTATTCTGAAAATATTATTATATTTATTGCACCCCTGTCAACCTGGTGGCTGCTACACTTCCTCCAATTTCTGTGATACTCTAAAATGGGCATTTAGCTATTGCTGGACATCACTACAAAATAAATCAAATGGCAACGCAGTATAATTAAAAAACATTTTTAGAGGACTGAAAAATTGAAAACTTTAAACAGAACACTAGAAAGACACTACAAAATGGCTCAAATAGAACATGATATAAAAATTATATATCATCCTTAACAAAATACAATTTTCTTGTTTTAATGATGTCAGTCCTTATTTTATAGAAGAGGGACAGTGCTTTATATTATGGTCTTGATGAGCCAGTGGATATACACTAAAATAAGCTAGAGCCTTAGTTCAAACTGATGTAATTTTTATAAGCAAACACTATTGTTTTCAAAATTCAGTATTCTTGTTTTTTTTTCTTAGTATTTTTTTATCAAATGCATGTTGCTGTCAGTCTTTTTCGATATTGTGTGTTATATTTTACTAAACTGGATGATTTGATGTTGAAATTAAACATAATCAGAACTTACTCTTAAACATTACGAGACAGGCTTGATAAAGGTAATGCTCCCACTGTGTTCAGTCCTGTCACATTTTATGCACTGCCTTGTGCCTGAGAGATTGTGTAAAGGAAAAAAAAACAATCTATGGTAGATGGATTAATTTCAGAACTGACCAGAAAATGCAGTTCAGTAATGATGAATCAGTACCCGACATTTGTAGAAATGTCTGACTTTTTCTCACATTATTACAATAACTGCAGTATTATCAGCCTTTCATGTACACACATGGTGAGTGATTTTTGAATGGCTTCATTTTTTAATCTGGTAACTGTGCATTTCATGGTGTCTCATTGTAAATGTTTATTACAATTTATTTTTGTCAAGAAAATACGGAGAAACCTAAATTATGCTCACTTAATGGCACTTTGAATGAAACACAGAAAGACCACATCATTTGCCTCATTTCAGTTCATATCCTGAATTGTTTTTTTTTCCATAACTTACCCATGTGGCTACATGTGGTCCATGGGTTCGCAGTGCCTCTTGAACGAAAGCTTTATTCAAGAATATAATAAATACACTGTGATGTGATTGATGTTAGATGAACTTTTATCAATGGCTTCACCTCTGTCCTGACAATGGACACACTTTCTTTGAACCAGATACTGCTGTATCTCTTATTTTCCTTTTGACTTGTACCACTGACAATGTTTTAACTGGATTTGTAGGGACAATGGTTGAAACAGTTGGTAGCACCTGGTGTTTGCAGCAGTATGATAGGAAGGTCATCAGTGGCTTTTGAGATTAGTAATAGGTTAAAGCAGAGAAAAGATTGAGATCTACTTTCAAGTATTTGAACATGGTTGCTGTTTTGTTTTTTTTCTTTGAGGCCTGTTCCCTTAGAGAACAAAGCTTTAGAGATGAGCCTATGAACTTTGTATGTTACATGCTTTTATCTTGGTTTGCTTCAACAAATGGCACTTTTACCCCTTAGAAGCTTTGTTTGTATAGAATGCATTGTACATTGTTAACCTTTGTTTTTTTGTTTTTTAAAGATTTTCCCTATGCTGAAACCGGATATTTAGGTGATTTTATGTTGAATAACTAGCTTCCCTGAGAAAACCAATGTTAATATTTTGTTGATGACAGATATAGTTCTATGAAAAATGTCTATCTTTTAATGTGAAAAGTGATGTAAACAGTAAGAAATATTATCCTGTCTACCATTTTAACTTGCTATGCATTTCCCTATTAACCCAGCAGTGTTGCTTTCCCACATAGTAAGGCCAGAATTCCTATTATACACAGTTAAATCCTACTTTTCCCAAGGAGCACTATGATTGTGTGGGCCGTGCTCCCAGGTTGACTTCCTGCCTTATGTTAAATTCTGGCCCATAGATGTTGGGGGGGAAGGAAAAAAAAAAAAAAAAAAGCATGCTGTGTTAACTGCTTTCAAAATAAATGTTTTATGTAAGTATGCTATAAGCCATGAAATATGTGGTTTCAAACTACTAACACTGAGTAATGTGCATGTGAACAGCACTCAGGTATTGCAGAGCCATTATAGACCTCTGAAAAATACTGAATTTTGTGAAATGATGCAAAGTATTTTACTAATGATTAGCAGTAAATGAAACAATGAAGTGCTTCTGAGTGACTTAAATATTCACAATAATAAACTTAAATGCTTCTTGTTTAAAGGCAATAAATGCATTTCTCTGCAGTGTCTTTTTTTCCGTTTCTTTTCTATAATGGAGTGAAGAAAACCCATCCCCGTCACGAGCGCAGGAGGAGGCGCAGCTGATGGGTCACCATGGCAACGGCAGGTCGCTAGGAGTTCTTCCGCCGAGTATTTTCTTTATTGGTCGTTTTTATTTTCCTTTCAACGTGTGCTTTTTTAGACAATGAGCAGAGCCTAAAAAGAAAGGAAAATGTCGGATATACTGTGCAAGTGGCTGAATAAGGAAGTTCAACTTTCCCAAGCGATTGGTAAATACGTCTACGGTTCTATAGAAAAGAGCGGTAGGCTAATGCTAACTCGGCTTTTCTAAATTCTACATACGGATGGTCCAAAAATAAAAAATACATTCAAGAACAATTTTTGCGAAATTTAGTTGACGAATTAGCTACTCGAGTAGAAATTCACGTAGCGACGAGTATTAAACGGTAGATAATATGATACGTAAACTAAATGCTGAAGTTGTTTACATAAATTTTGTTCCACTTTGCTAAATGGTTTCGTGTTCATTTTGACAGAGCCAAAGGCCCTTGACAAGAATTTCTCCAATGGTTACTTATTTGGCGAACTTCTTTTTAAGTACCAGTTGCAGAAAGATTTCGCTATGTTTACGAACAAAGAGTAAGTTTTTTCTGTCTGTCTGTTTTTCACGCTTTCAAGTATATAGAAAAAAAACATATAACCTCACATCTTTTCTTTTAGCACCTCTGTTTCCAAACTGAACAATTTCACTCGCCTTGAGGCAACTCTCCACTTACTTGGGATCCCCTTTGACACAAACAAAGCCCAAGCAATAATGCAGGAAAAGCAGGGAGTAGCCACACATCTCCTCTACCAACTCTACATCTCACTCAGAGAAACGAAGAAAGCTCAAATCGGAGGAATCGTGCAGCCGACAGCCAATGCTGGTTTGCACAAAGAACATGACATTCGTTCTGACGGTGTATGTGTAGTATATGAATTTAGTTTTAGGTCAGTTTCTCAAAATACCTACTACTTTTTTGCGAAAAACTGAACTGACTCTCTCTACGTAACAGCTACATGCGGTAATGATGTGTGATGCTGAACTGAAGCTGAAGAAAAATTCTAAGCACTATGAAGAGAAACGCCAGGAACTGAATACCAGATCTGTGGTGATCCCTCCCATCATGAACCCCCCTCAACAGAAGAGACAGCCCAAAGTCCACAATATCCTGGAAATAAAAAATTATGAGAAGGTGAAGTGATCAGATATTTAATGCTTCCATTAATTCTGCTCTGTTACTAAGTGATAGACCAATACAACTCAGCTCATGGTATTAAGTATGGGGTTATGTGTATGTTGCCTTTTGAGAGTTTATTCCTGGAAGAATCATAACACTGTTATTTGTATCCAGGTCGCTGCTGTCCAAGTTCCCAAACCGCCACTTCATCCATCAAACCACAACCCAAAGAGGAGGCAACATCAGCACCAACAACAAAAAGCCCAACAAGCAGAGGTAACATGTTATTAGAATTTGTGACAAACACCTGGTGTCAGTGTTAAAGTGTTTCACAACTTCAACATTTTCTGTCTCTAAGATTATTTCATGTAGCCAAACTGAAAAAAGATATAATCATTCCTACCATGTTTGTGCATTTTATCCATGCAGATAGTTCAAAATGAAATTGCCCAGTTTGAAACAAACAGGAAGAAAGTAGTTACGTGCATCTCTACATCTTCAAGGTGACGGGAAGGAAAATGTGTTTTGTAATATTATTTCTCTTGAATACTTATATGCTTGAGGAAACAGAAGTTCCCACAATAATACATAGGAATGCTGACTTAATGAATTAATGGCATTATTTTGACTTCTTTTCTTTGTAGTGGTCAGCCCTCTCCTGGAGCTTTTCTCCTTCGTGCCTGCCACCAGGATTTGGATGTTTCAGAAAGAGGAGCAAAACTGATTTTACAATCTAATGACAAATATATACGGGATATCCGAAAGAGGCTGGATGAGAATGCGGTAGCTCGTGAGCAAAGGGAGAAAAGACTGCAGAGATTTATGATGGAGCAGATGAAAGCACGTGAAGCTCAAGAGGTGAAACTCCTCGATTTTATCTGACTCTTCTTTCTCTTTATTATCACTCTTAAGTCTTACGTCAATCAAAATGTAAACAGGGGATTTTAGATTTCCTCGGAAGTAATTAAAAACAAAAGTATATTAGTTACTAGGCACCTTTTCATCTCATCACAGGAGGCACGGCGAGATGAGCAGCTGGTGCGTCGTCTGACACGTCAGACACAGCAAGAGCAACGTCTAGCAGTTCAGCTCCTCCAGATCCGTCGTCAGAAAGATGTGATCTTGGAGAACCGCTTGTTCAGAGAAGAACAGTACCGGCAGAGGAGGGAGAGGGACTTCCAAGAAGCACTGGAGCGGGAGGCGGTGAGATAGAAGACAAAGGATGAAGATTAAAATCACTGTTGTATTATTCATTTGTTAGACTGTATCCATATTAACAGAAGTTGAATCATGATAAGTGCAGTTAATTTTTAGTTTTCCTGAATGTTAAAAAGTGTTGATATTATGATATTATGAAACAACATACCTCTTGGGACAAATTAGAGTTAGGAGTAAGGGTTCTTTATGTTGCCCTAAAATGGGCAATGATATCTACTTAACCTATTTATCCATTTATATTTGTGTGTTTTCTAGAATAAGCAGCTATATAATATTTTTTCACTGTCACAAATTACTTTAACTGTAATTTGCATGTTGCCTTCCTCACTCATCCCGTCTTTCTGGCTGGGGTTTGGTTCAGGCGTTGGCTCGACAGGTTAAGTTGGAACATGCTGAAGAAATGAAAAAGGAGATTGAAATGTGTCAAAAGATTGCTGTTGAACGAGCTCAGTGCAAATACAAGAAGCACTTTGCAATCTGCAAGAACATTATGGGACAGATGGTTGACTTTGCCACCAAGGTTGAAGAATATCAGCTGACTGGGAAGTACGTAACTGTCTGTTGCTTTTCATGATCTAATAGCAGGTTGGCTAAAACCTTTGGGGGTAGGGGTAAATTCAAAATCTGACATTGCACCCCATGCTTCTTACCCAAAATTTAAAATAATTAAAAAATGTAACTAATGTCTTTGTGTTTGTTCACACTGAACCTGAAAATGGTGATAAAAGAAGGATTCATATACAGTAGTATTGGTATTTTCTTCCCTGACCACATATAGGCAAAGTACTTACTGCAAATCTTTCATGTAAAAAGGTATTAAACTGTTAACATTTGATCATATGAACTTTTACAGGTATGTATTAGTAGATAAATAAAGGAGATAACAACACTCTGCCTGCTTCTTTGCATGACCAAATATTTGCGCAGATATGCTCTGCCTTTATCTCTTTAGACATTTTTGGACAGTAAAATGATTTTTATAGCTCAAGCTTGATTGTGTATTTAGGAAATCATTCATTAAAACCTAACGTATGTTAGGGTTGACGCTATCACAACACTATCACTTATTTAGTCTTTTTCCATTTTTAATTAGTTTTGTCTGTTGTGTCCAGTTTGATTCCAGAGAAGCAGACGAGAGGGTGGAAGGAATACCTGTTGAAAGGACTTCCAATCTATCAATCAAATAATGTCCAGACACCAGGGTTTGAGTTTTGCACACTGCTTGACCCTGTAGAACAAAAGAAGCAGGATATACTCAATGACCTGGACTATGAAGAATATACTGTGAGTTTGACACATTTTAAAAAGTTAATAATATAACATACACTGATTTTGCTGTCACAGTCTTTATCGGGGTAAGTCAAACACCTTGTTTTCTGAAGCTATGAACTACCTCATACTTGAAGACTTCTGTTACGGGAATGTTGTATATTTCAGAACATGG
>BJFM01001250.1:0-20691 GCA_016586285.1 Arothron firmamentum
ACACACACACACACACACACACACACACACAAACACAAACACACACACAGACACACATGCATCTGATCATCCATTACTGCTGTATTTAAAATGACTGACACTGATATGAACAGTGACCCAGTTCACTGGTATGAGTTTATTTATGTTGACTTTCACAGTTGTGCTGACCTGAGTTCAGATTTCTGTTCTCTATCTGCGGGAAAGAACATTTCTATAGATATACTTAAATTATGTAAAATCTAACTATTCATGTTATATAATACCAGTCTTTCCTCATTTCTGTTTAGTTTGGTTTGATTTTAATAATGAACAGATACTAACATTCAGCATCAGTCAACACCAATGGACCCTCTGTACTTCCTGGAACTTTTACTTTTCCAGGTTTTTACAGGTTGACATCACACGTAGGCTATGTTGTGATTATATCAAATTGTCCAAATTAAATTAATGATGTGAACTCAATGTATCTGAGGCAGTCCCAAGAAAAGATCAGCTTTTAAAGATGTATAATACAGAAAACATCGTACTGCTATGGCATTTTAAAATGAATGCTGCTCTGTTTTCACTGTTCCAGAAGAATCAGCACCATGTTTTTGAAACATTCTCCCCAAATAAAAGAGTCCCCAGTGTGTTTTATAAAGATGTGGAGGAACTATTTCTTATTACTCAAAAGAAAAACACTTACATGCTGTGTAGCTGTTACTCTGAGCCAGTTTACACACACACACACACACACACACACACACACACACACACACACACACACACACACACACTGAGTCCTGATGGAACCAATTAGCAGACGTTATCATGGCCTGGAGATGTCACAGGCTGTTCAGACACCCCCCACCCCACTTCCCTGGGGGTCCTGTTCCCTGTGTGTGTGTGTGTGTGTGTGTGTGTGTGTGTGTGTGTGTGTGTGTGTGTGTGTGTGTGTGTGTGTGTGTGTGTGCGCGTATGTGTGCACGTGCTCGTGTCTGCATGCATTCACCACAGCTAAAATATTTACGGTCCCCTGTGTTTTACAGTTTATATTACCGACCTACATTTGTGTGTGTGTGTGTGTGTGTGTGTGTGTGTATATGTGTGTGTGTGTGTGTGTGTGTGTGTTTTGTGTGAGTGTTGTGTGTGATGTCATGAATAACTGTCAGTGACCTCAGCTACAGGAACATGTCCAAATGAGGCTCTAAAGCTTCAGAGTGCTGCTAATGTTTAAAGCCAAGCCATTTTTTCTGTGTGTAAAGTGTGTGTGTTTGGTCTTGTTGCTAAGAAACACTGGTATTGATTTTAAAATGATAAAAAAAAAATGTATTTATGATGAAATACTAAATAAAAGCAGGTCGATGATTATGAAACAGCTCAAAAAAAGTAAGGATGAAATGATGACCCAAATTGTTCACTATGAACATCCTTTACAGTTTCCCACTTCCTGCTTCCAGTTTGACCCACTTCACTTCCTGACTTTGTTCAGTTTTCCTGCAAGATGCAGTTGCTTACATTTCAGACTTTAACGCTCAAGTCTGGGTCAGCTGTGTGTCTGTAGCCTGGGATTGTTGTGGCATCTCTAATTTTAAATTAAAAATGGTATTTTTAGCAGGTTGATTCTCATCTGTGATTAGCAGAAATGATGACCCAAGTGCATCATCATTTACAAACCAGCTGAAATATTATAATGAAATCAAATCAGTGTGTGTGTGTGTGTGTGTGTGTGTGTGTGTGTGTGTGTGTGCGTGCGTGCGTGCGTGTGTGTGTGTGTGTTCAGAGAAATAAACAGCAGTTTCCTTAGAATTTTAGAAATGTCATCCTGCCCTCTCCATCCTTTCCATTTTGTCTGCACACACCCACACCCACACACACACCCACACACACACCCACACACACACCCACACACCCACACACACACACACATAAACACACACAGACATTTTGAGATCAAAGTCTTGTATCTGATAAGACTGAGCTATGATCACTTGATGTGAACACAGCAGGGTCCAGCTGTCTATTAGCATACCACAGATAACAAGACAGCACACACACACACACACACACACACACACACACACACACACACACACACACACACACACACACACACACACACACACACACACACACACACACACACACACTTGGTCTTCTTAGTGGAACAGAAAACCAATTAGTACTGAAAGAAATGGTTTAAAGCCGTAATCTGTTCTTTGCTCAGTTTAGGTTTGAAGTAAATGCAGTTTTGGATTAGTATCAGAGTTCTTCAGAATGCTCTGTTGTAATGGATGAACATTATATTGATAGGAGGCATTGACAGCTCCTATTATTAATCTGATTTTTGTCTGTTTGTCAAGGTCTTCCATCAATTTACACATCTTTCTTTAGAGATGAACAAAACATATCTTGAATGAATCCCTTAAAAAAAATATATATTTTTTTATATACATTTTGGCATCAAGAATTTCAATGAATATGCAGATGGATTAGTGTGCCAAACATGAGCGATAGCAAAACTCTTCCACGCTCCTTGTGTTTGCTATATTTCTTGCAGTCATGTTTTTTCAGACACATTTTATGCAGAGAGATTACAGTCTCACACCTCAATAAACATCAGTTGAATCGTGGTTTAATAGAGGAGTGGTGCAAAATTGATTGATGCAAAATTTGCCCCTTTTGTGCAAAAGGGGCAAATTTTTGCTACAAAAGAGTGAATTCCAAAACTCTCACCAAAAATTGATTCATTTGAAAATTACAGATAGAAAAAAAAATTTCAATGTCCCCAAATATACAAAATACAGTAAATAAGCATCAGTTGCCTCCTTTACGAGAATGACATCGATCTCAGGGACAGCTACACTCAAAACAAGCTGCTTTTTCATATGTATTAGCAGGCCAGAGTGCTATGACATTCTGGTATTTTTGGTATTCTGAATATCAGCGTCTAAGTATTCTGGCCTACTGTACAAAAGGGGAATTATGGGATTTGGAATCCATCTTTTGTGTTTCTGCTTTCATGGAAACTGCATAATAAATACAAAACTGGTTGATTTAGAAGCTCATGATTGTGCCCTGGTGAGGATAGCTCAGCACGCTGTGGTGAGATAGCAGTGGTGCCACGGCTTTATCTGGGAAATGTAGGGAAGGTTGCAGACATAAAGCAGCTGTTTCTGTAGACCTGACATCTGTCCAGAGTGAAAAACAGACAGACTGTAAATGCGCCTGACTTATCAACCAAAATGTCCAGACTTTTATTCATATCACTTTTACCATAATTTTGTTGCCTAAAAACAAACAAAATCTTCAAGAATGATTGAAAATATTCATTAAACATTCATTTATGGCAGAGACCTACATTTTGCTGACACCCCCCCGCCCACACACACACACACACACACACACACACACACACACTGATTTGATTTCATTAAAATATTTCAGCTAGTTTGTAAATGATGCTGAAACAAAGGCTCTTTCATCTGATGTTGTAATTGCATTTTTCCAGAGCCTGGTTGTGTAGTGCACAGGAATTTCGGTTCCTCCAGGTCCAGAAGAAGATCCCCAGTGCACACATGCGTATGGATATCATGCACACTACTGAGCCACATTATGAGCTGTTTTAAGGAAGTTCACAGAAGTTGCATTAGCTGGTGATGTCATTTTTCCATCACACCGTGACCTCTTCGGGTGGGTTCATGATTCAGTTCCTCCTGATCATTCTTTCATTATGTTGTTCTCAACAACTCACAGATGTGATCAAAGAAGATTTTAAACTGGAATATTCCATCCAGGTTTGGGATGTGTGATTTAGGTGATCCCCAGCACAACTTTACTAGCACATGAAGACAGTGTGACTGTTGTGTGTGAGCCACTGACAGACTTAAAGTTGTTAAGCTAGTTTTTAGCTTAGGTGAAGTTAAATGTCTGCTCCACACTAAAACAGGGTCTGATGGATTCCTTACAGGAGCTTTGGGAACAAACATTTGTCCCCCACAGACTTCGGCAACCCCCGACATAATTAGGCTGCAACAGAAAGATTTGCTTCTCGTTAGCTTCGTTCCTTCTGATGTGATCCAGAGATAAGTAAGAGATTCTGTGCACAGTTAGTGGTTCAACATCCTCTGAAAAAAGCCAAATTCAGATTCAGAGGGTTTAGCCAGCAGCAGACCTAAATCTAACTTTACTCTTTTCCCCCAGCGAAGATTCTGAAGAAAGATGGAGCAACTCAGGCTCAGGCGTGAGACTTCCTCCAGAGTAAGTTTATCTGGGGTTAACCAGCCAGGGTTTACAGCGCACAACAACCCACAGACAACGCTGGATTTTCACTGCTGTGCTCGATACGTGCTCATCACATCCCGTTACAGGGGTTGGATAGTTATTAAGCTGGTGTAAAGCTTTTCATCATACTGACTTCAGTTCTGTGACACAGAAGGCACCGCCCGAGCAGGCTGCAGTACTGGATGAGTGAGGAGTGAAACATCTGAAGGAGAAGGAGAACAGATCAGCAGCTGGGTGTAATCTGGGTGAAATTGGCCTTAAAGCAGTACCGCAAAAAGCCAACAATTATCCAAATGTATTGATGTGATTTAAATATTCCTCTTCCTATGGAAAGTGAACTAGTTGCCAGCTGTTCTGCTGTCACAGTCGTGGAGTCAGAGGGGGAAGCATGACTCTGTTGGCTCATCTGTTGCTTTTAGCTGCTTCAGGGTTCGTGGGAGGCTGGGAACAGTAGCCACACACGTCCCACCGTAGTAACTGCTGGGTCATTAACAGGAAATACCAACAAACACAGAGGATGGATGTATGCGTATGTGTGCGTGTAGCATGCAGTTCCTGTCCGACATTAACCCAAACAGTCTGTCTGCTTCACAACTGTCTTTCTGTCTGGGCTATTTTTATCAGACCAGATAAAAAATGAATGACTGGGGAAGACTAAACTTATTTTGACCATAAAAAAGATGCTTATTCGTAAATCTAATGTTTTTATAAAACACTGATGGTAAAAAGAGATGCAGATAAATAAACTGCTGTGAAAATGTCCTTCCCTCTGTGTCCCTCTGGACAAAAGCCTGGGAGAAATCAGAGTGGTGGCAGTTTTTCAGTGACTCAAAAGGACATGCTGCGGAACTCCAACTGAACATGGCTAATGCTGCAGTTAAAATGCCAGAGTGGCTACAGTTTAAATATAACATTTGCTGTGGGGACGGTACATCGGTGAAGGTATCGGTGAAGTGGGTCTGTGATGATCTGGTGTCCCTCTGTGGACACACAGGAGAGACTACCCCTCTTCCCTAAAGGCTCAGCAGGAGTCCCGCTTCCAGAAGAGAGATTTGGTGCACGATATTTACAACAGTGCAAATACAACCCATTAATATGATGATAAATATGACATCATTTCATATTTTAGGAGGGTCATCACTAGTTTAAGGAATAGTTCCATGTTTTTGTGTAAGCATGTAACAAATATAATGAGAAATGAAAAATTACAAAGTCTACAGTCTAAAAGTCTACAACAAAATATGCATGAAGTAATTTTAATGTTTAAAAAATAAAACAATATAACTATTTTCTACACACATATTTTTAATATTACATCCTTATATAAATATTTAAATGTCTCTTTTTCAAATACTGTGGAGTTGAAACATAAAAAAATACATGACTAAAATACTATTTCATAGCTTAAAAAGTGTATGCAGATGTAATAGATTCAAGGAAAGATGAGAACAGCTATTGTTTGTTTATTTGTGTGTTTATGTGAGTTTCAGTCTTCAGACAATAATCAGATTACAACCAGCCTGACTCCATTCACACTGAGCTGATAGTCCAACTGAAGAGGAAACACCCCGAACACACACACACACACACACACACACACACACACACACACACACACACACACACACACACACACTGCGGGGGTGGAGAGGAAACACCGTTACACACAGTCGCACGCGTTCCAGCACTCACGGGAGGGTCCCTCTGCGCTCACTTCTCGGCTTCATTAACTTAATCTCAAACTCAGATGGACTTTACCTTCACAGATTTCATCCTTTTTTGCTTTTTATTGTGATTTGTCATCTTCGGTTGTCTGACACCCAAGCGGATCCACAACGCGCTCGACTTTAAGGGACCGTGGAGCAACAGGCGGTTTCACGAGGGAGTGGAGCCGGCCACGAAGCGGATATATTTAAATAATAATAATAATAATAATAAAACAAGCAAACAAACAACCAAAAATAATACAACCTCATAAAGGATCTTTGTATTCTTCATCTGCCCCATTGATCTGAACGGAGCAGAGGTTGGTAACAAATGAATGAAAGACACGCAGTGACTGAAAAAAGTATTTTTAAATATTTTAAAGGTCAAAATACTATTTAAACACCGCAATATGTTCTTTAAGATTAAACATATTTCATTTTTTAAAAAATATTATTTTAAAGTTTAGACTGATAAACAAGATAATAACTGTAGTATGGAAACTACCGCGCTGAAAATGTTCAAAACTTTAACGAAAGGTTATAGTCGGTGATGTTTGTCATTTTTTTCTTTTTTTCTTTTTATATTTATTCAAATTCAATCTAGATTAAAAACTTTGCAATATCTTTTGCTAAAAAAGATATTTTTAAAGTTCTTTTTAAAGTTATCAGGATAGACATATTCAAAATGTAATATATATTTATTATTCACTGTGAAATAATTGTTGATATGGTTGGATTTTCTTTCCTATACCTGCCATAGATCTCTCACACTCAAAAAGAGAGGTTAAGACAGGTATTGAGTCGTTGCAATCTATGCTCTCACTGCTAGATGGCGCTAAATCTTCCACACTGGAAACCGCCTAGTGTCACCCGACGGTTGCTTTTACCGGTGATGTAATATTTGACCTGGTGTGTTGGAGATAACATCATAACACTGTGATATTAAATTCAGTAAATGTGAATCAAATTGATCAGCTGATATTAATTTGAATATACAGCGTCAAACATCTGGCTTTAAAGTTTGTTCTCATCTTGTGTTGATCGATATCTCCTGTCCCATGGTATCTTCTCCATGTTGCATCCCTCATTAGGCACCATGTATGTGGGCCTGATCCTGGTTCAGGTTCTGGTCCTGATCCATCCTGCAGCAGAATACAATCTGGACCAGGAGCACAGTCTGGTGTTCAGTGGTCCTCCATCCTCCATGTTTGGATACTCTGTCCTGCTGCATCACCACACAACTCACAACTGGTCTGTTATGATATTGATCTAGAACCGTTATTCTCTTTTCCCCTTTACTGATGCACTGCTGTTGCTTGGTGTTGCCACAGAATCTGAGTTTACTCAGATATGTCTTAAATACTAATCTACGGTCATTTTTCAGGGTTTTTTTTTTTTTTTTTTTTTTTTTTTTTTTTTTTTTTTTCCACTATTGCTATGTGATCCTAAAATTGAACCCAGGAAGGCTTGGATGTTAAAATTAGGGTCATTTGATAGTGACTTACTTCGCTTCACATTTGAACGGTTGAGTTGTCTTTCTGTGCATATTTACATATTAATTAGCCAGTCCTTTTTAATGAGAGAGGCTCTTTGATACTTTACTATTCACGCGCAGACACAGCTGCAGGCAGTCTACATCTCAATCTTCTCTCTGTGTCTGCCCTGTCCCTGTCTCACTCCCTGTCTGTCTGTCTGTCTGTCTGTCTGTCTCTGACTCTCTTTGTCTCTCTCTCTTCCTAAGGCTTGTGGTCGGAGCTCCAGTAGCAAACTCAACCTCCAGTCCTCTGGTGAAATCTCCAGGAGCGATATACCGTTGTGACATCAGCGCTGAGCACCGCCGCTGCCATCAAATGCAGTCAGGTGTGGTTTTGTGTGTCCACAGATTGTGTGGTAGAACAGGCCCTCCTTCACTGATCACAGACAGGTCTAGCAGAGAAATGTCTCCATACATGCTTTTTCTTTCCAGCTAATTTTTTGCATTTTTGTCAGAAATTCCTACATTTTAAATATCTGTTTACCCCAGAGTTGTGGAAAGTTATGATAAAAATAATTTGCTAAAGTTTGCATGTGGGTAATCACAGTGAACATGTATACCACAAATTGAATTCCTGCGTGAGTGTGTGCATGCGGACATGTTTTTGTGTGTGTGTGTGTGTGTGTGTGTGCTACAACATTGTAAATATTTATTTGCATTGGTGTTGACGTGCAGATGTACGGAACTGTGGGAAGACGTGTGAAGCAGACAGCAATCATCAGTGGCTGGGAGTGAGCCTGTCCAGACAACCCGGAGACAATGGAGGTCACGTCCTGGTAATTTACACACACACACACACACACACACACACACACACACACACACACACACACACACACACACACACACACACACACACACACACACACACACACACGCACACACGCTCAGACAGTGTAAAATCTCTTTAACCTGAGCAGTGTGGTTGTCATCGTGTAAGCATCAGTGCTCTAATTTATTATCCTATATTTATCTTGTATTCTGATGCTCTGTGTGCTGCTACAAGCTCTGGTAAAAGTGACTTTGGTAGCACACAGATATTAAACCTTTTTAATTGATACAGCACTGCATGATTACATATGACAATATGCATGTTCTGACCCACTACATCTTCAAAAAAAAAACATTCTGAAACATTCATTTCAGCTATTACATCAGATTACATCAAAATGTACGAGAGAGACTTAAAATTTATTGATACACACTGACTGTCACAAGACACTACCCTTGAAAGTAATGTCACGTCATATTGTGTGTGTGTGTGTGTGTGTGTGTGTGTGTGTGTGTGTGTGTGTGTGTGTGTGTGTGTGTGTGTGTGTGTGTGTGTGTGTCCTTGTTTGTGTGTTTTCAGGCGTGTGCTCATCGTTGGAAGAACGTTTTCTACTCTCGAACAGACAGTCAGACTCATAAGCTGCCTAATGGAGTCTGTTATCGCTATGGCAATGACCTAAGACATGCCCAACCCATTATTCCCTGCTACAGAGGTATCCACACACACCAAACAGGGCCTTGGGTCATGTTATCACACAACTGGCCATTCTTGGAATTTTCCATTTTCAAACCTGCCATCTGTGTTTTGCAGTGTCCACGTAACACACTGTTCTGTCTCTGGCCGGTTGTGTCATAGCAAAAAGGCTACATTTCTCCATCAATATGTGTCCTACAATAGACTGTCAGCTCACCTCTGTGGCTCCAGGCACATGCTCCAGCACCCCCCCACAGCGATGATCTAAAATATTAAGACACTGACAAGGTCGTGGATGAAATGCTTAACATGTTATCTTTAACTTTTCTTAAAGGTCTGTTACATATTCTTCCATTTACATTTGTGTTGCGTGTGACCCATGACCTGAAGGGTGCATGAACACTGACCCAGAATATTTGCATGTACATACGCAGGATCCAGCCAAGCTGTTTGCACCAGCTGTTCTGCTGTTTGTTTCTCTCACTTTTGACTGTTGGATCCAGTCCAGGCCTCATCACTTCTCTGTATGTTGCAGTCAGTGTGAAAGCAGCAGCTGCTTGACTGCAGGAAGCAAACCTTTGTTGTTTTTTTGTTTCTTTTTTTTTTTTTTTTTACAGTTAAGTACTTATCCTCACCTTTAAATGTGCTGTCGGCTTTTCTTTCTTGCAGATTACCAGAAGAAGTTTGGCGAGGATTATGGCTCGTGTCAAGCGGGTATTTCCAACTTCCTGACGGAGGTCAGTGGAGCAGACCTGCTTTTCCCAACAGTAGAATGAAATCTGAAACTTGAGATTCCTGAAATGTGTTTTTGGAATCAGAACAGATTTCATTCCAAAAACAATGAGAATACACCAAAAGTTAGTTTTTGATAGCAAAGAGCCTCTCACTGAAACTGTGGTACATCCCTGTCTGCATCAGGATTTAATCATAATGGGAGCCCCTGGGACCTCTTATTGGACCGGTTCAGTGTTGGTCTTTAACACCTCCAGTGGAGGGATGTCTGTGTACCTGGACGATGAAACTGGAGCTGTCAGCTTTGGAAGCTACTTGGGTAAATGATGCAGCACAAACACTGTATACCAGCAGTCCCCAACCTTTTTTTGCACCACGGACCGGTTTAATGTCACACAGTATTTTCAGGGACTGGCCGTTAAGATGTGGCGGATAAATACAACAAAAGAACTTGATTTGATGTCATGAAAACTGTGGTATTTTCTAAATGTAATAATAAACGTGTGTCCTAGCGAGCCATAGACAGATGTAACAAAGAAGATTCCAGTAATTTTTCAAAATAAAACATCGTTTGGTGTCAGGAAAATAAATTAAACGAAGTAATGTAAGTTTTTTATTCCGGTACCAAATGACCCACGGACCAGTACCGGTCTGTGGCCCAGGGGTTGGGGACCGCTGCTGTATGCAACATTTTTCCAAGGCCTCTGGTCAACCTGTTACTTTTAGAGTGCTTCAAATGAAAACTACGCCAACAGTAAACGCATCAGATGTGGATTAAGATGTAGCAATAATTTCCTGCATCAGAGGGGCTAGAGAATGTACGATAAACAGATGCTTTGCACCAAAAATCACAGAATATTCTTCGGGTCGTCCATTTGACGTCTGAGTGAGTTCACGTGTTTCTGTCACTGCAGTTTATCTAAACAGCTTCAATGCAGAATCAAAGAGTGCAGTTTGGGCGACTCTGAGGCGGTGCCGTGTGCCGGAGGCACTGCTTTCACTCTGCTGCCCACACGGAGAGTGAAAGCACGAGGGAAGCGTGCAAACAAAACTGTGAAGGGTTTGTGATGTTTGTCCACAGACCCACTAAAAAAGCTACATTTCACAAGAAGAGTGTGACAAAAACAACCTTTATGCAAAGACATGTCAGCACTGTTTTTTTTTCTGTGCAGAGGATGTGAAACAGGATGTTGAGGACAAAGTGTATTTTGTCAATGTTTTTTTGGAATCTTTCTTCTAAAATTGTTTTACTTTTATTAGCATTGCATGAAAGCAAGCAAACAAGGAATAAGATAGATGTTAGACAAAGTAATAAGCAATCAAAAGTTAGGTATGGTTTTTTTCAGTGATGCTGACAACCTTCAACCCTGATAATAACAGAACAAACATTATGGCTCTTGTTGTGATTCAATTTAAAAGGCATTTTACAGTAAAAAAAAAAAAAAAAAAAAAAATCCATTCAGACTATTTCATGTTTTAAAAAGTTTAATGAAAATAAGTGAAATAGTAGAAATGAGCTGGTAGCATTATGAGCAGCTTGGGCTGAGGAATGTGATGTGTCCTGTCCATGACCAGGGTACTCTGTTGGAGCTGGCCACTTCCTGAGCCCTGACAGCATGGAGGTGGTGGGTGGAGCCCCACAGTACTACCAAAAAGGCAAGGTAAGACCCACCTGGTTAGCCATCTACCTGCACTAGGTTCAGAAGTGGAGACTCTGTGTGTGTGTGTGTGTGTGTGTGTGTGTGTGTGTGTGTGTGTGTGTGTGTGTGTGTGTGTGTGTGTGTGTGTGAGAGAGAGAGAGAGAGAGAGAGAGAGAGAGATTAAAGTTCAAATTGGGTTTTGTTTGCATTGTGTGCTGTATTTGTTTAATGCATATGTTTAAATGTGCAGGTCTTTATCTTCACGATAGACAAAAGTTTCTTACGAGTCATTTCTGAAGTGTCCGGACAAGAGGTGAGGTGCCGCTAAGCACTTATTGGCTTCTGTTCAAAACAATCAGCTCCATGGACACGTGTGTGTGTGTGTGTGTGTGTGTGTGTGTGTGTGTGTGTGTGTGTGTGTGTGTGTGTGTGTGTGTGTGTGTGTGTGTGTGTGTGTGTGTGTGTGTGTGCATGTGTGTGTGTGTGTGTGTGTGTTTGTGTAGTTGGGATCCTACTTTGGCTCCAGCGTGTGTGCCGTCGATCTCAACGCTGATGGTTTGTCAGATCTGTTGGTTGGCGCTCCGATGGCAACAGGCGTCACCAGGGAAGAGGGAAAAGTCCATGTGTATATTAACCAGGGTCAGGTGGGGTCCTCACACACAACAACAAGACTACTTTTACTCTTCATGCAATCGGATCTTTATTTTCAATCTTTCAGCCACCATTGCTCACTACATCTGTGGGGAAGCACAAACAGGCTGCAGAGGAGTAAAGATTTGTCTTCACCTGTCCAACGTGGCTGATGCAATATTTACAGTTAGATTTGAGGACAGTAGCTGCAGCTGATGAAGAATATAAAAACAGACAGTCAGTGTCAGCCCTGAGTCATGATGTGAAAGAAATGCTCTCACTCTAATAGGACCGAGTATCGACTCAGCTGACCACAAAACCTGGAAATACTTGTTTATAACGCAGGACCTCAGTGTATTTGATGTGAATGAAGACTGAATTTCATGATAACAGCTTCAAAGTTTTCCATAACAACTAATTTACCAAAAAAAAAAAGTGATGCGGCAACCAGTGAAATAATGTCTGCTGGAGGAAAAAACAATCTAGGGGCCTTTATTCTCAGTACTTTGCTTTAATGGACTTCTTTTGTTCTCAGGGAAAGTTGTCGGAGGCAGAGTTCCAGCTGACGGGCAGTGATGCCTACGCTGCTCGGTTTGGAGAGACAGTCGCTGACCTGGGAGACCTGGACGATGACGGTTATCCTGGTAAAGACCACAGCAACACTGCACGTCAACTGACAATTTACATTCACACTATACTATACTATACAGCAGCATACACGCCCTACACGTTTAAATGCTTTGATGAAAACATTTCTAAGATTTCTAAGACCACTTGTGTTGTTTTCAGAGGAAAAGCATTACTCTTTGACCCTCTGTGAAGATCTGCTGCAGTATTCTTCAGCAGTAGCTTCACAGCAGCATTTGGCAGTATGTTGACTGGTTCACCTCAGTCCAAAACACAGGACATTTGCATTTAGCTCTCTGCAAAACCAGCCTCCACCTGCACAGACATCGGTTACTGCCTCTTCCTAATAACAGGGAAACTTCAGGGTTTTTTTCCTCATTTTCCTGTTGGGGTCGTGAACCGGAGGGCCAGAGTGTGCAGTTAACGCCATTAAAACTATAATGAGAAACTGTTGCTCTGCGACTGAACCTACCCTCTAATTTGACTGAACTATTTAATGGACTATGTGCGCATGTTGTAGAAGCTCTCCTCTCTCATCTCTGAAGCACTCGGGTTAAATATTAAAGGACCGGGGGGTGTTTTCTCATAAAGCCTCAAATCTCTTTAGCAACAACCAATATATTCATTAACATTATACAAAGAATCACTCAAATTCTTAATGGAAAGTTAAAAGATGATTAGTTAAAGGATGAATGTGTTGGATTTTTCATGACCTAGAGTTGGAAATCATCCCAATCTGCATGTACAGTACTATTCTATTTATAGTTTATGTAAATGTTGACCTACCCCTCAACATCTGCTAGAATGTTACTCCTTCGTGTCTCTATAATAGCCCAGAAATTTAAAAATATATATCTAAACTGTAGTTTTTAATTTAACACAAGTAAATGTGCCCTTGTTGACAGGTATCAGTTCTTAAAACCTGTTTTTTCCAGGTTACACTTTGGATTTTTAAGAATCAGAGATAAAAAGCAGCTTCAAAAAATGTTTAATATAGCCTCTTTTTGTGAGCAGATGTGGCCATTGGAGCCCCTCATGAAGACAGCCTGAATGGAGCCATCTACATCTACAATGGCAGGAAGGAGGGCGTCTCACCAGCTCCGTCTCAGGTACCATCACCGAACACTGCACAGTCAGATCTGCTTTCTGACACTCAACCATGTGTGTGTGTGTGTGTGTGTGTGTGTGTGTGTGTGTGTGTGTGTGTGTGTGTGTGTGTGTGTGTGTGTGTGTGTGTGTGTGTGTGTGTGTGTGTGTGTGTGTAGAGGATCACTGGATCCACCCTGGGTCATAAACTCCAAATGTTTGGCCAGTCACTGAGCTCCGGCATTGACATAGATCACAACGGCTACCAGGGTAAAACACCCCCCTCACAACAAGCACATCCAGCTTTCTTTATAATGTTTATATTGTTTTTTCATCTGTTATAAATCCGACCCTTCAGATGTAGCAGTTGGTGCGTTTCTGTCCGATTCAGCCGTTGTTTTGAGGTAAAAACCCAATGATCACTGAGTCGAAAAGAATTACATTCATTTTAGAACTTGGACGTTTAAATGTGTCCCTGTGTTTTAGGACCCGGCCTGTTGTCCAGGTGAAGGTGTCTCTTGTGCTGCCTGAGCAGATCGACCAGCAGATGGCAACATGCAGAGAGCACGACACCCCCAGCGTGTGCTTCAACGTCTCCATTTGCTTCAGCGTTAGGTCCCGACAGTTCAAGGGAGCCATAGGTACGCTGATGATGCATGTATTTATGGTTGTGGAGCAGTGGACGGCACCTTTAGGGGCTTGGCATTTTAAAAAATAGGGTAACAAAAGTAGTATTAATACATCCATCCATGTCAGCAGTCTAAAAGGCCTCTTTATACCCTGAGCAGGTTCAGATGACTCCAAATAAACAAACGCCCACCTGTGAGTGTGATCCATGGCCATGCTCCACTATCTGGAGGCGGTGCTGCTCTCAGGTGCTAGCATGCCTCAGAGCGGTAATGAGCTTCCATGTGCAGCTGAGCATGTCAAACATCTGAAAGAACACCTTCTCACAGTCAACCTAAAAATGGACAGCAGAACACTCTAAAGACCCAAATCTCCTCAAGTTGATTGCTGAAATGTGCAGCGAAAATTCGGCACCTCCTACTGTGTTGCGTTCAAACGACTTGGTTAAATTCCGGGCAGGGTGGATATGCGTGCCACACATTATGGTCACGTGCGGGGCAAGGTAGGCAGAGCGCTGTGTGCATGGTGGGTGGTAGGGTGCCAAATTAAATGAGTTTGACTGGGCCGCACATGAAGATGGGGCTTCAAATGAGAGAGCACTGCTTACTGCCAACATTCCAAAAGCTGCCACATGGTGATAGAGCAGGAGAGCTGTTAAACAACAATAAAACTTTAATGAGTTAAAATGCTCCCTAATCCTAATCCTAACCCTAACCTCCTAACCCCCTAACCCTTCTAGGAGGGTTGAAGTTGCAGGAGCTGCTGCTCACTTTGATCACAGATTGCTCTCCTTCTCTTCCTCAGATCTCCAATATAACCTGACTGCTGATCTCCTCCATAAACCATCCTTTCCTCATCGTTTCTATTTCCATTTCAATGGATCGTCCAATAGCACAAGGGGACGTGTGAGAGCACGACCCGGCCAGATCACCTGTTCCACACACGTGGCTCACCAGAAGGTAAAATAAACTGACCGCCCCAAATAGTCTTAGGTGCTACGTTTGAAGGCAACCCGATTTCTTTAAAGGTAACATACAAAAGTCCATATATGACTCTGCTTTATGGATTTAAGGCTGCAGCGGCCTTGATGAAAAAGACACAAACACACACACACAGATGTTAACAGGCTGGATTAAGTGTGGCGCTCTCTTGGTTTGTTCCTTTCACAGAAAGATGTGAGGGACATCTTCACTCCGGTTGAGTTTGAGGTCTCCTACAGTCACAGGGAAACAAGCGTGCAGAGAGGCAACGCCAAAGCCTTCCCTCCATTAAAACCCATTCTGCAGCAGAGCTCCGGACATGAAAACAGAGTCACAAACCAGGTACCACGCAGACATTTCACAGCTGTTTTACCACAGACCACATGTGTCATTTACCTCTGAACATGTTGTAGCTTTTGTCTATTAAAGCAGCTGTAGTTTATTTTTTTAAACAGTAATATGAAAATATAACATGTTTTTTTTTAACCGCTGTATCAGACATGGTTTGCGCGATCCTGTTCCCTGGTGAACTGTTCTACCAATATGCAGCTGTCAGCAGAACTGATACTCCCACAGTAAGAAAACACACACACACGTGCACACACACACTCACACACACACACACACACACACACACACACACACACACACACACACACACACACACACACACACACACACACACACACACACACACACACACACACATCATGAAAGACTTTTGTCTTGTCTTCATTTCAGTCTGTTTTTTTTCATCTAATTTCTGTTTTCATCAGTCAGCAGCCGTACTTTGCTCTTGGCTCCGGGAACACCATCGTGTTGAGAACCATCCTCCGAAATGCTGGAGATGACGCCTTCTTGCCCCGACTTTCACTGCATTTCCCCAGCAACATCCACTACAATAAAGTGCTTCAGAATGTGAGCATACACACCTCTGACTGGGCAGAACGAGCAGATATCTGCTTCATTTAACTTGTACTTTCTGTAATTTTAAAGAATCTATCAAGGAAATAATGGCTTGATTGAATTTAACGCCATATTAAAAACTTGAAGTTTACCAATAGTAAAAGTAAAAAGCTTCGATTCTGTGTGCACAGGAGGACAACACTCTGAGCTGTGATGTGACACAGGAAGTCAACAGCACAACCGTGGATGTTGACTGCAGCGTGACCAGCCTCCTCCTCTCTGCCCACAGTCAGGTAGTAAACAGAAACCAGTTGCAAACTGTTCTTTACGTTATGGAAAAGTCACTTTGAATTCAGTAGCATCTTCGATCTATGTTTAATTCATGCTCAAAAGTAGCTCCATCACCAAGTACAATAATTACATAATCATTTAGAAGTTCCTGAGTCACTGAACCAGCCATTAAAAGAGAGGTCAGGGGTCAAGATTTATGCTGAATACTGGGAGCATTAGCCCAGTAAATATTGTGAAAGTAGCTTTTGAAAGTATTAAGTTCCCTTTTAGAAAGACAGAACAGCATTTTTAGATGTTTCTTCAAATCCTAGAAAAGTTTGCAGAAACACAGTTCCTCAAAGACGGGATAAAGCATCTTTCAGCAATTTCAATTACAGAAAAGTTACTGCTAGAAACTGCTGCTGTCATTTCTAAAGACATCTGTGAAGACAAAATTCATGTGTCTGTTTTTTATTTAGCTGAATTTCAGCTTCCTGTTAGATGTTAACCAAAACAGCACACCCGGTGACATCATCATCCACCTCAACACCAGCAGGTAACAACGCTGTGCTTGCTCTCATCATCAGGTGTTTATTTCTTACATCAGCATATAGACCCAAGTACTAACAACTGGAACATTTTCATCTACATAGGTTTGTAATATAACTTAAAATACATCTCTAAAGGAAAAGTTGTCTTATCTGATTTATATAAGGCAAAGCAGACATATTTAGGACTGGCTTTTAGGTATTTCATCTCATTATGACAACATCCACTTGTCAATTAAAAACATGGTAAAAGATTGCATTTTCTTTGCAGTGATAACCTTGAGAATGTGGAGTATCTCCGTGACAACTCCATCAGTCTGATGCTCCCTCTTAAATATGGAGTCAATGTTAATGTGCACGGGTGAGACTACAATCCCCTTTCTGCTACTATGACTGCTACTATTACTGCTTCTACTAGGCTTGTGATGCAGGGTTACTGCTTTATACGCTGCTTTGCATTTCCTTATCCCAAATAAGGATGTTTCTTTTAAATCAGCATACTGGAGCAAACATTTCTGGGGTTTTTTTTCAAGCATCCCTCACATCTTTACATTTCTCTTGCAGTTTTGTTACTCCCACCTCGTTTGTGTTTGGGGATGAAGATGTGACTTCAGTCGAATGTTACAGTGATACGTTTAACTACACGTACAAGGTAAGCGTGTCCGGTTGTTTCAGTCTGTGTGGATGGATCCCCCACAGTCACACAGGTTCAGCATCTACCTGCTATGATCTCGCCTCATCTGCTGCATCTGCTGTTCTGTCTGTCTGTCTGCAGGTGTTAAATTCCGGTCCCAGCAGGTCCAGAGACACGGTGGTTGAGATCATGCTGCCAAAGATTCTGCCTCCTTACAGGCACAGACTGCTGCAGCTGGTGGACTGGCAGGTACACTGACAACAATGCTGCATCACCACACACCACACACGTCACAGTGGCGGCTGCGTGGTTGACACTCTGCATGCACACACAGGTTGCAGAAGTACTCGATGTTCTTTTTCTTTGCAGTCATCTCATGGTGTGTGTTCACTCAGCGATCAAACCATCTCAGTTATTGACGACTGTGATGTCCCTCAAGCTTCCTTTATCAAACAACTCATCTTCTTCTTCTCGTCCACCTCCACCCGTAGAATGGTACATACACACTCTGTCACACACGCATCTATTCATGAACATGATTCACATTCATACTGCATGAAGGAAATGTACCTCTTAATCACTCAGACTGACTTAGAATTTCACTGAAGTGCTCATTTGGCTTGACATGTGTCTTTTAATCAGTAAAGGTTAAAAAAAAAAAAAAAGAGGTGTCTGAGTTACAGGAATGTTTCTATGCAGTTTTGTGGTCGCGGTGACGCGATGTGTGAGCAGCTGGTGTGCCATCTCGGTAACCTGGAGGTGGGGAGAGAGGCCAGCATTCAAGTGGAGGTCAAGCTGAACCCTAACGTGCTACTGCAAGCTCCGGTAAAATACGCAGACAACAGTTTTTTAAATCTGTTTTTACAAAAAAGATGAGTGAGCCAGCCCTGGTGTCCATAGTTTGTAGTATTTGTCTGAACATGATCAGACAGTATAGCTGCATACGGTTCCGAATTCACCCTGAGATTCTAGCTGTTCTGCTGACGCTCCTCTAGACTCTCTGTGAACACCAACCTTCGCCACGGTTGACACATGCTGTGGTTTCACTGAAACTGTGAGCCGGTCTTTTCCTTTTCTTAAATGTTTGAAGATAATCTCGGTTTCATCTGATCAAAGAAACGGTTTCGTGAATCTTAACCTTCTGCCAGAATCGGTCTGAGTCATGGAGTCAGTGCAGTCATCCTCGTCTCCAGGTTCTTTCTTTATCGCTCAGGACTTTTGATGTTGAGCTCAACAGTAAATAACTTCTTTAAGAATCTATCAAACGGACAGATTTATGTTTATATTTACCAATTGATAACGTGGTATTTCACTTAGATTAATATCTTCTTTTAGTTCATATCAACACCTGCAGGCAAATAAGCTGTTAGAGATCAACTCCAGACATTTTATCTGCTTTATAGATGCTAAAGTAACAAAGCAACAGAGCCGACCTGCTCATGATTTAGTGTGCTAATACAGTCAGATCTTCAGCCCGATCCTGAACCCTAACCCTGGAACACTAAAGAATGCATTTCCACTTCCTTGTCTCAGGGTCGTCATGGTATCATGAAGATTGAGAGTACAGCAGTGATGTCCAATCCCAAAGCGGATCCTCACACCGTCCTCATTCATGAACAACCACTCACTGAGGTAAACCCAACCAGCGGTAACATTCACACCCAATGATGAAGAGCGCGTCTTCCTCATCATCATCACTGGAGGCTCAACAAATCAATGTTTTAAGGAGCTCATCTTGGTTCACCTGCAGATGCTCATGCTTGAGTTGATGCTTTGTTAAACCAGCAGCTCAGATTCATGACGCTGGGATTGTGTGTCTGCAGATGGTGGTCGAAGCTCTTTTCACTCAAAAGCCTTCGGCGCCGGTGAAGGTCTTCATCATCGTGGTCAGTTTACTTTTGGGCCTCTTGATCTTGGCTGCCCTCGTCTGGTGTCTGTGGAAGGTAACTATCTTTTACTTTGTCAAACAAACTTCCATCAATGTTTAAAACGTTCCCACATGACAATGCATGAGAGCAGTTCTGACAGATAAACTACTGTTTATCACAAGTATATGGTATCCATGACAACAGTACAAATAATTACAACACAAATGTATGGAGAAATTTAAAGACAGTAAACTAATGATGGAATGAATATTAGTTCTCCATGTTAGGCTGTTATGGCAACTGTAACTGCTCCATATCACTATGTAAAGTAACAGACATGTCTTACACCAGCACTCAGTTTAACTGCCTGTCTGTGTCTTCCAGGCTGGTTTCTTTAAGAGAAACCTCCACAAAAAGAAGGAAGAGGAGTTTAATAGAGACAGCTGGGATTACGTTCCCAAAAACGACAAACGGGAGAGCACTTCGTAACCACGCGCAACCCTTTTGGCCTCAACCTTTGACCGTAGTTTACATATTCACGTGGACAGCAGGGGTGGATTGCTGTGAATGACAACATGGCAAACCAGTCAGTCCAAAACTGTTGAATGGTATCGAAACGTCATCAGCCAGTGAGGTGTGTCCATGCTTGGTCTGACCCAGGGGTGGCAACAAGAGGGTCAACTTCAACGTGCCTCCATCTGTGACGGATGAGAACATCTCCAGGACACACATCCCCTCACAGACTCTTCTGAGATGGACAGACAAGTGCCTATAAAGACGGGATGGGATACATTCGAATTAGAGGGCCTCGGTGCTTTGTGGGACGTCTGACACACCCTTTCTACTTTATCTGTCTTAACCACCACTTATTCCTAATTATGGTCACCTGGGTGCTACTGGCTGTGTTTCTGGACAGTGGAATGAAACCAGGGTATCTGGAGAAAACCACAAGAGAAGGACATGTGAATGTAGGAAAGTGCCTAGGCTGGAATCAAACCCACAACCTTTCTGCTCTGAGGCCACTAAACAGCAAACAAAGGAAGCGACGTTCCGACTGGCTGGTCTTTTATTTTATCTGTCTCTCATTTTTTTCTTAGGTTTTCTTTCCGTGTTGTCTCCACTGGTAACACATGCACACACACACACACACACACACACACACACACACACACACA
>BJFM01001250.1:42854-84300 GCA_016586285.1 Arothron firmamentum
TTTAGCAACTACTGGCGTTGACTGTTGCAAAAACTGTCTTTAAAACAGCCATTTTCGAGAATATTGGAGAACTTTAAGGACTAAAAACGTTCTCCCACAAATGCATCTGCAAATTGCATCAGGAGTATGATTATGACGCTAAGTAAACCAAAACTAAGGAAACTCAAATATACATAGTAATGTCTCTACTGCCCCCTGCAGGAAAATCCGTGTTTCTTTACATTTTGGATCAGTTGGTAGAAAACTGCAGTTTTAGGGAACCAGGATGCATCACCTCTGCAGACGTGCTTTCGTCATCTTCTTCTTCTTTGGCCCGCGCCTCTTGGGTTTGTTCTCACTGTCCTCCTCCTCCTCCTCCTCGTCCTCCTCGTCCTCCTCGTCCTCCTCTTCCTCTTCAAGTTGATGGAAGCGATCCTCCTCCTCCTCCTCACCACCTCCTCTTCCCCTCTCCGCGTCTCCGCCTGTGGGCCTGCAGACCTCTTGCTGCTCCTCTGACGCCACTGACACCTGATCCTCCCGCACAGATCGGGTCATGATGCTGATTCTCTGTTTAATAAACAAAACATCATATAGATATGCATAAAAGTCTCTTTATCTTATCTTATGTGGAAAACTCATTAAATAAATACCTCATTTGAAAATGGAATTTAATGAGGAACTGGTAAAATTTAATTTAATAACTATTTTTATATTTGATTATTCTGGAAGGGAAACTTCTTGCATTTTTATTATTTAGACAGTTTTCTTCAATTTGACAATAGGATTAAATTTGACAAAATCATTTCACACAGTGATTAAACCCATATAGACTTAATCCCCCAAAAGACGGTTTAATCCATAAAATAGGCTACCAGATAAACAAAGGCTGGGTTTTAAAAACGAGGCCAAATCTTAATTTTAACGTGAAAATCTATTATATTTTATTTAAAAATCCTTATAACGGAAAAAGCCTATACATATTCTGCATACATTTATTTGCTCGGGAATATGGAATGCAATCAAGTCCATTTAATAGGTGTTCAAAGATGTTTATATATAAATAGAGCAGTCTACCTATTTACAAAAAATAAATCGATTTTCTGGACAAGCCGAAATATTACTTTAATTTATTTCTCACATTAATAAACCAGTTACATCACTAGTATATGTATCAGTAAATGTATTAAATAGAATAAGAAGTTCTAGTCCAACATCGGAAAGATAATCGACAGTAATTTGACACCGAAGCATAACGGTTAGGCACAATAGTTGTGGGTTTTTAGTGGGTCCACGGGTGAACAACTGGGGTAAACAATTAAAACTTTTTGGAACTCGGATTACAAAATATTTTTGCAAGATAAAATCTGATGTGTACAGTTAATTGTCATTTTAATTATTACATTTATTTGTGTGGTGGGAGTATTGAAGCCTACACGACATCCTCAGCGTTAAGAATTTTGAAAACACCTAATTTAACTCAAAAGTTAAGAATTATTCCAAAGGTGATTTACTTCTGGTTGTTTAGTGATTGGCTGTGATTATAGAGATATGTTAATTAACTAATTCACGATGTTAGTCCCATTACTTGCGGGTTCATCTTAAGTTTTAATTTATTTAATTTTTAAATTTTCTAAGATATGTCTTAGAAAATTCTTATTAGTTATGTTGAAAATAAGATTGAAGCCTACCTGTTGTAGCTGTGCCGTTATCAGTCATACACACGCATCCCGTGCGTCAATCTGCAGATTGCAATCAGATGTCCGAGGTGTGTGTTTGTGAGTGGGGGTGAGAGGGATGATGCTTTTATATGACACACGGGGATACACACGCGCGAGCGCACGCACGAAGACGGAAGGGATGGAGAAATTAGCAAAGAATCCCCGCCCACTCAGCATCCACCATATGGTGGGTGAGTCACGGCCGGGAGGGATAGAGATGGTGTGTGTGTGTGTGTGTGTGTGTGTGTGTGTGTGTGTGTGTGTGTGTGTGTGTGTGTGTGTGTGTGTGCGTGCGTGCGTGCGTGTGTTTGTGTGCGCGCGCGTGTACTCACTCATTACATCGACTCAGCTCAGAGGGTCACGTGACAAATCTTCCATTTGTATCAGCAGTCTCACCCGCCCCCCTTCTTACTTATAGTTGACCTACACACACGCATGCGCACGGTGAAGTCACACCTGGGCGGTATTTTCACAATAGACTGAATTTATATAACCCTATAAATAAAAGAGCATTAAAAGAACCTGTACAATAACAACAAAAATAATGGTAAGAAGAAGAATTTAGCATCTTTAATGTAGTGAACCTTAATGTCATTTCTTAATGACTCAATTAAAATGCTAATTTTGTTTGGCTTACTCTAAATGTGGCTCATCCTTTTAGCCTCTTTTTCACTTTCCTTTGTTTTGTTTTACTGTTTATCAACTTTTTGTTGAGCATTCTGAAATCCTAGCTTTTAAAGGCTGAGATGTAATAAAAGAACAATAATGAATGCGGATGGAAACAGTTCGTCCACATCCATAAAGTCAGTCTGCTCGCCCCAGTTTATATAGTACCAGTAGTTTAGAAACAGTGGACTTTGGACCATGGACCTCTGGTGAAGAGGTTGATATGGTGACAGTAAAGCTGTTTCTAGGACGTTACCAGGCAACTTAATGGAGCATTTCTGCCTGTTGATCAGACTGGCCCACCTGACAGCCAGGCTAATGGTTAACATAGAATCAATCTTCTGATGTTCATTTCGTGGTTCATGCAACACTATCAGGGTAGGTAACATCTTCATTGATGTTTATATCCTTCAATATCAAAGGTGATAAATTTCATCATACAGTTTAAATTCAGTTTTCATCATTTAGTTCATTAAAGAGTCCAACAATATCTTCCTAATCTTTTTTTTTTAACATTCTCCTCCTTTACCTAGTAGACTATCAGCAGGATGGTTCCTCCTTGTAAACCTGGTCCTGCTCAAGGTTTCTTCTTGTTAGAAGGGAGTTTTCCCTGCCACTGTGCTTACCTGGGGGTTCAGGCTCTGGGATTCTGCCTCTGTAAAGCACCTAGAGAGAATTTGTATGGTAAACGGCACTATATAAATACAACTGAATTGAATTGAATTGAATTGAATTGAATTGAATTGAATTGAATTGAATTGAATTGAATTGAATTGAATTGAATTGAATTGAATTGAAGTGAAGTGATATATTATGCCAACCAGCTTTATGGAATAAATGATGTCTTTACTATGATTTGGAATTATTATCATCATTGATGTTTTATAGAGCAAATTATTTACTATTTGCATCCAAAAACAAACACAAACATCTGTGTAGCCACAAAGTGCAGTTATGACCAAGCAGTGAGTCATAAACACATTAAGATGTTATAATCTGTCTTTTGATAAACAAAATAGTTTTTGAATAGTCCATCTTATTGCATTAGAAATATAAAACCTGTAGTTATTGTTATTTAGAAGTTTGAATTGCTTAATCAAATGCACCCAATCTCCACTGATTCCTTCCCACTATAAGTCGCTTAAAAGTATCTGCTAAATGACTAAAAATGTAAATGTAAAATATAAAATAAGTGCACCATATCCAAGACCACGCGAGACTGTGAAAGACCTCCGCCTAGTGGTCATATATAGGTACTATATATTTTCGTTCTCAATAAAGTAATAGTTTAGTAATCTGGAATTTAGGAAGCGCCAAACTGAACTCTTAGATCTACCATTTAAAAGATCAAAAGATCTTTGGGTGTATTCCAGGATTCAACCTTACTGGAACATTTGAATGCCTTGTCTATTCTTTTTTGATTGTTTTGTGTATACAATTTCCCCGCAGTTTGATTGAAAATGAAGAGAAATCCCTTAAACATTAAATATTAAATTGTTTTAATTACATGCGTAAATGGCAAAAAAGTAGCAGTAAATTATGAAAAAAAAGGCACATGTGCTGTACTTATTTTTTTACGTCATTCGTTCACACTACTCCAGAGGATTATTCAGTGAAGGAAGGTGAAGGAATTCAGCTGCTTTTATATATATATATATATATATATATATATATATATATATATATATATATTACATTTGATTTAGTATTTAATTTCATGTTTAACATTGTTCCTAAATGTTGCACACATTGTCGTTTTCCAGCAGGGGACGCTGTTTCCTCGCTATTGCCCATTGAGGACACGCCCCCTCCTCCTCCTCTTCTCCCTCCATCATGCCTCCTCCATGCTGCTGGTTTCAGGAAGCGGAAGCGGGAATATTGGTGTGTTTTTAGAAAAGTTTGGACAAGTTTGACATTTTGGAAACAAAGGTGCTGATACCGAAAAAAGCTGACGGTAAGTTACCGAAAGTATACACGTACTCCGTTTTATACCGTTAAAGTAATTAGGACAACTGATGTTCGAAGCGTCCAGAGTTTTTTATACACTGCGATTGCTGTCATTCTTGTCCTCCGTGTCTGTCTGTCAGAGCAGGAAACAAGCGAAAACACTTTAATCTAATCTAGAAAACCATATGATTTTAATTGATTTACGGTGATTATAAAAATACTGATGGTTTTTGCCTTATAAAGGCCTCTGACAGACTAACGCAACAGTGTTAACTGAGCAGATGTTTAAAGTGACAGCGCTCATCCATAAGTTATGTCGTGTGTGTGTGTGTGTGTGTGTGTGTGTGTGTGTGTGTGTGTGTGTGTGTGTGTGTGTGTGTGTGTGTGTGTGTGTGTGTGTGTGTGTGTGTGTGTGTAATGTTGTATTGGCAGTCGTACATACTTACGCATTATGTCGCTCTTTTAAATAAGATCACATGTTTTCAAGGCACTATTTCATTGCGTGTAAGACATAATTTAAAGTGTTGTTTAAACATGAATGCGCTGTAATTATGTCAAATTATTATTATTACGATGGTGACTATTCTCCCTGAAGTGCAGGATTTGTTCTTGATTCAGTGTACAGTTGAAGAGGTTCCTGAACAGGTTCTTCTTCTGTCTTCTCTAGTCTCCTAAATAAAGTGCTTAACTGTGTGTACAGTAACCTAAGTATATGAATCATTAGTTTTCAATTAGTTATCAGTAATCTGTTTATGATTATGGTAATGCTGTTCCCCTCCGTGGGTGCAAAGTTGCTCTGGTAGTTACAGTAGTCTGGAATGGACAAACAGACATGAAGATGAACTTTAGTATATGTTAATATTATCATATTCAATAATCTATTGTAAACTATAATCAATCAGTCTTGCAGAATAAAAACAACATTTCGAATTCTATTGCTAAATTATAAATAAATCGTCAACGATTATGGTCTGGACTGGGGATATGTGTAGATATACTAAAACTGTAGGTTCTTCAACTCAAGGGGGGTAAGGATATTTAATCAATTCCCTCAGCACTATATGCCAACAAATATTACATAACCTCTTAGAGGAAAATGATTCAATAAACCACACTAGATATGTCACATAACACCATTTAAGAAGAATACCAGCTTTGAAGAGAGCTTTCTTTTCATTCATTAGCCTTTGTTAAAAATTAAAAAAAATGTCATGACTTTTATTGTTGTGTTTTCTCAGATGATAGGGACACCTCACGTTTTTCTTCTTACTCTTTGATAATAATATATTGTGAAATTTAACCCCACAAACTGGCAGCCTTATATGGTGGTTTAGATGCTCACCAGCAGGTGGGATTCATCAGGCTGACATGAGGGATTTATCAGTTTGGTTCATGCTGTTAGGAGAGTTACACACACTCTGAGTGCTCACAAACCAAGACGTCTCATAATTCAAAATTACCACTGAAAATATCCACACAAAAAAAACTTTAAACACTAACTAATTAAATAAATAACAGAGTGTACATTAGCATCGTCAGCCGTAATTGCTTCCATAATACTCTGGCTGCTGTTTAGTGTTTGTTTGAATTTCCATGGTGTCATGTGCAGTTTGCAGTTAGAATGACGTTAACACATTCTGCCACAGTGTTTTACTTTGTTTGCACTGATCATGCTGGTTAAATGGAGGTTAATGCCTCAGCTCAGGTGGAGCATTTACTGCACTTAGCTGCAGAGAAGAGCTTAGACGTGGATTCATTCATACAGTTGTGATCTTAAAGTCTGGGTTCTCTCAGAGCTTTCTTGGAGACAGGTTGTATACTCGTGCGTTAGGCCAGAGACATTAATGACATAAAACAGAAGGAGAATATCCTCAACCTCATATTTTTAAAACTTTATTGCAAGGTTATGTAATGTAGTTTTAGACTTCCAGGTTTTGAACTCCTCAGAAATGTTAATATTTCTTTGTAACACGGCTTAAAACATTACCAGAATTTAATTTTGTTACTTCTCCTTGCAGGAATAGCAAACCTCTAGAAGACTAACATGACTTTGCTCCTAAACTGTCAGTAGTTCCCTGGGAGCCTCAGAGAAAAAGGACTTTAAACTTTTTTAATGAGGTTTTTAGTCCCTCGCAGCTGTCTGCTGCTTAAGAACAAGACGAACTCTACAGTGAAAAATGTCCTGTGCTCTTCAGCGCTAATGAGGACTTCTAAATTCTAACACAGTGGATGTGCTCGGAACACTGTGGTCTCTGTTGTTTTCTGGCATTCGCTTTTGTTTTTTCATTTACATGAGACATCTAAAAATAAACGGATATCTCCCCCTATCCCCCTCTCGTTCTTGACCAGGAAGTTGTTCTGTTATTCATTCTAAACAGTTCTTTCCTGTTTCACACATTCTCATTTGGCAGCATTATCGTCTTTATTCCTCCCCCCTTTCTGTCATCTCAGAGACCATCACTTACAGGGCAGTGGGCGAGTTTTCAGACCCTTTCATTTCGCCTTATAAAAAGGAAAAACAACTGTATTGTTATTCATTTTTGAAATCCTGTGAATTATGACACAAATGCAGCCTGATGAGAGGAGTCATGGCCTTATTTCTAATAAAGCAAGTTAGTTTTTGAGTTGGGCTTGTCACATTGTTTTTACTGTATTTAATTACTTTATTTGTCCCCAAGGGGCAATTTGAAGAAAACACCAGTGCTAACACCAGTTTTTGCTGTTTATTTATGTCTTTGAAATTGTAGCAGCTCAAACTCACTTTATGTCTACCACAGACATTAGAATATTGTTCCGCATTTTTAAAATATTTGTAAAGCACGTTTCATGGTTTTGAAATAGAATTCTCTATTTTCTTCTTTTCTTTCGGTGCATCTGTTGGTCTGCTGCTGCTGCTGCTGTGGTGGTGGTGGTGGCTCGCTGCTTTCTCAGCACTCTTTTTGCTTCTCAATGTTGATCCACGGTGGTTTCCTGGCTGCGTGACAGAATGAACATTGTCATGTTTCTAAGCCAAAAAAAAGGTTGGATGCCTATTCTCGCTCAAATAAGAGCTGCTTCTCGAAGTAGAGGAATTCTGGAGAAATCGACAAGTGTATTGCTGCAACATCTGTGGTAACGTGAATGATGTAGCGTTCTGTTGTGGTTAAAAGAGAGGTGGTCCAGAAGGAAAAAACTCTCAATTTATCAGTCTGTCTATAGTCTAAATCTCGCTTACACTCACAGGCTGTGGGTAGAGAGCTAAAGAAGGAAGTCATATATGCATGCAGCTGCTTTTCATCTGTTGCGGCTACGTGAGGATTAATGTTCAGCGTCAATTATAATGCATTCCTTTTGTTTAAACACAACAGCAAATAATTTTTTTTCCCTCACTCCTTCTAGGCATGTTGCCTTATGTTGTTGCAGTGTTGTCAAAGTGATTGGCCCTCTGTGAGAGTCACACAGATATGGAGAGTGGGGCTCCAGGATTGGACACCAGTACTGTTGCAGGTGGGTTTGACTCATTTTAAAGCTTAATATAATTGTATAAATATAACATTAAAAAAATTCCCCATACTGGTTGGATGTCGGAATATCTAAAATGAAGAATAACTAGCTATTATAAAGTAATGCTGACAATGTATCACAAAAAGAAATTGCCATTTTAAAGATATAAATGATTGACTAACTTCTAAATAGGTTAACATTTTAAATAAAGGTGAAATATCAAGTCAAATAAACCCCTCAGCTTAATGTTGTTCAGTTATGTTGTTACTTATCTCACTGTCCAATATCAGCATCGTTATTGGGGGGGAAAAAAATATGTTCATTTAGAAAAATAAAGTGAGGTACAATGCATGAGATAATTTAGGTTAACTAAGCGACTATATAATTTCAATTACAGACTCATAGTTTCGGTCTATCTGATCGAATACTTGCAAAACCTGACTAATACTTGCATGCCTCTCAGCCTGATTGTATATTTGATTGTTCCTTAGAGGCGAGAGCACACCCTGAGTGCACCATAGCCTCTCTGCGGCGCCGGGCCTGGGCCCAGAGCAAAGACTCCATCTTTCAAGAAGCAGAAGACTGTGGACTGCAGGACCCCCAGGGGAACAAGGATGGGAAACCACAGACACGCTCAGAGGAACCAGGTTAGACTGTGCAGCTTTCACAAAAACCACATTAGTGTTCATGTTAAGACATTTCCTCAAAAACACACAACCATCTAATTTACTATATCTACCGACTAACAGCAGTCTAGTCCACTGTTAAATGTGCTGCGGTGATGTGGAAGTTCTTGCATGACTGGAATCTGTGATCTGTGTGGATCAGATTAGAATTAGATTTTTTTTTTTTTTTTTTTTTTTTTACTATCCAAAAAACTCTTGATATTTGTCTGACAGTCACATATTCATGATATATAAAGAGAGAGCAACAGAGAGACCCTTGCACTGACACATGGATGGATGGATGACTGGCTGCAGGCTGACTCTTGCCGTTAGGTGTGAATGACTTCTGCAGGATTATTTAACCTGTTTTTCTGTCTGACAGGACAAGATCCTAATAACATAACCAACTGGCTGATTGATTGCAGGTACAGTGTGCATTGTACTGACATTGTTGTGCCGACAATTGCTATTTTTTTTCTCGTTTCTACAGTAGTTTTCAGATCAGTATTTTATTGCATTATTCAAATGAAATTGTATATTCTATTAACTACAAATAATTATTTTACCACAGCAGCTACTTTGAAATGTATAAAAGGAGAGTTTATCAAGACATTAATGAACTTGATAGAGTAAAAATAACCAAAAAAAAGTTTTTATAATGATTTGCAAATCAGAGGCAAAAGCACCATAAATAGATCTGCTGACATTCAAATCTTGACTGACTGGTTTAGTGACTTGAATCTCTGACGTAACTGACGTTGTTTCTTTATTGCTTTTATAATGTTTTCCTAGAAGGTGTATATGTGTATTCAAACATGGTTTTATCAGCTACGGACACAGAGGCAATACAGCACCAATGCCAAGACCTAAAACATACATAACACACACAAAGGGAGGAGACCAACGCCCAGAGATAGGATACATATGGCTGCTGAGGCCAAGAGTCAAGAAAGAGAGGGAGAAAAAAGAAATATGCAGGAAGAAGCTGCCAGAAGGAATGGAGGGCAAAAAAATAAAGAAGGGTAAACAGAAGAGGGGTTCCTCCTGCTTAGTCAACACTCCCACGACACACAAACAGATAATTTTAGTTACTTTTACTCTAAACACACTGACTGCTCAGCCCTGTAACATACATGACTGGTTTAGCAGACCAGCAGAGAATTAGGATCTGAGGTCAGTGGAATAAGAGGTTAGCAGAAACAAAAGTGGGAGAAACAGAGTGTGCACTGTTACACAACCTTCCCTGTGTGTGTGTGTGTGTGTGTGTGTGTGTGTGTGTGTGTGTGTGTGTGTGTGTGTGTGTGTGTGTGTGTTTGTTGAATGGCAATGTGAAGTTTGTCCCATTGATAAGAGCTGCAGGTTGTGTAACAGTTCAGTCGTGCTGGTCATGTCAAGTGGTCTTTTCCAGTTGCCTGTTAGCTTGAGACAACTAGACAGGTCAGTAGAACAACTGGGATTATACCAGTAGGCTGGACTGGCCGGGAGCAGAGACACGAAGAGAGTCCGCCTTTGCTGCTGCTGCCTTATTTAGTTAAGCTTACTTTGACAGAAAGTTTGCAGAGGTAATTTTGCATTCACTGACACGGTTACTGATGAAGTTGCAGGAACCTAGCTGAGAAGTGGACTCTTCTAATGCTGATGAACATTAGATGATGGGAAGCTGTCACCTCAATACCAGCTATTATGAAGAACGATGGCCTTAATGTTATAGGAAAGTTCGATGGAGATGTTTTCAGCAATGTGTTGTGTAGCTAGCCTCATCCTGGTGAGTCGGAACAGTGAGTGCCACTTGGCAGGCATCATGCCTAAATGCAACTGTGAAATCTGGATTGAGCATCTTTAAAAGGTTGTTTATGAGTTTGATGGTGTGATTATTGCGTGATTAGCATATCTTGGTCCTGGGGTTACACAGTAGATTACAGTAGGTTGAGATCCGAAGACCCTGTACACATACACACGGCACCAAGACTCTATGTGATGCACATTTTTATAGTTTCACCTGTGGTGCATACACATGTGCACCAGATATAACAAAAAAGTCATTGTGCACTTTTCATTGCTTGGACCTTTAATTGTGAGTTTGATTTTAGCCTATCTGACTCTTTCTGTCTTTTTGGATCTTTTCCAGGACTCCATTGGGAGCTTCTCTAGAGGATCAGAGTGCCTTTCCCAGCAGAGGTAATCAGTTTTTTCTATGCGAGACTGGTTTCAATATCTTGACTTACATCATCGCAAAATGTGTCACTTGTATTTGCAAATACCAAACGTATTTTATATCTAACACCATGTTAGGCTCCCTTCAACTCCAGACGTAATTATCTACCTCTTCTGCCACCTCCTCCATCCTCTGATTTAAAAAAAAAAAATATATATATATAATTTTGATCACTGCTTGTTATAGTACATACATTTTGCACCTCTAAAACCTCCTCGCAGTAGTCAGTACAGGAATATTATATAAAAACAATTACAGAAAATTTTCTTTGTGTGATGGTGACTGTGTTGTTTAATGGATTTTGCCACTGTTATTTTTATTTTTTGTATGTGAGAACAGGAGTCCTTAGAAACGGATGCAGCTTTGAGGATGACCTTTCACTGGGAGCGGAAGGTCAGTGGAGAAAAAAAACTGTATCATAATCAGGTTTACAGGTTTCTGCTCATTGTTTACAGTTCCCACGTAGTGAGGTGCTAAATTTATCACGGGGGAGTACATAAATGGAGTACATAGGCTGTGGTAAAAATAAGGCACTCTTGAATAAACCAAAAAGCTAACAGTATGTTACATAGGCAGGTAGCTAACAAAATGTATGACTGATACTGGGATTAAAGCAAATGTAAATACACAAATTGACACATACGATAACACATATGAGCAAACAAACAGAATTATGTTATGTAACATAAAGTGTATCTTAACATGCGGAGGAAAAAAAAGTTTTTTCATTACAGATATAACCTGTTCTTTCCTTAAAACATGTTAAAATAAGTTTTACAGCTCTCAGCAGCAGAAATAACAGAAAGCAAAGCAGTGTGCAAGTTTGAGGGGAGCTCAGCATGCGGAGTACAAAACCTCGGTTAAAACAGTTGGATAGTGCCTTGCTTGAGGTTGCATTGTGAAAGTGTTGGCACAGAGCTGCCTCAGCTGGCTTGCATTTTTTCCTTATTCACAGGTCACACTACAGACCCTTAATGATTTATTTTCTGACTGCTTATCATGTGCAAACCAGCTCTCGCTTGCAGGCGGGACTTCTTCGGATTCCAATAGCTGAAAGAACGCGCAATGTCTGAACATGTGAAAAACACAGCTGTCTGCAGATCTGCTGACTGTCAGAAAGCTCGTTGGGAATAATGGACATTTAATTAGATTTTACAGAACATGGACATCTCATTCTTTTAAAAGCTACAATATAAGACCAAACATATTTTGTTACCCTTATAATTCGCAATAGTGCTAAGTGCTCATAGAAGGCTGACTAACTATTAAGCAATATATATAAAAGAGTGCATAAATAGGTTAAGGTTGAATGTATATTTGCAATCCTATTCTAAAATTTTTTGGGGAAAATAGTTTTAATGTTATTATATGTGCCTTTTGCTTGTGTATCACATGTTTTTCTTTTAGCTATTTGTGGTTATTAAAAAAAATCTAAATATTAAAAGATAGAATTGCTCTTCAAGATAATCACCATGCATTGGTCACTTGAGCACCAATGCGAGTATACAATCTTTAAAACTCCTAAGTTGTGACTTTTTGAGATGTTTATGTCTGGCAAGAACTGACAGAATCCTTTTTATTGTTTCACTTTCTCTCAGTCATGTTTTTTGAGGGTGAACTCAGCAGTTAAAAAAGGTGTAGGAGTGACTGACTGTCCTCTGAGTCAGCAAGTCTTTTTCAGTGGAGGAGACTGACAGATTGCTGGTGCTTTGGGGCGGAACAATGGACAGTAATGGCTTTATATTGTAGCACTGACTGTACACTGACATGTGGGTATGTCACTCACTTCTCTCTCTCTCTCTCTCTCTCTCTCTCTCTCTCTCTATCTCTCTCTCTCTCTCTCTGTTTGTTTCTGAGAGTGAATAGATGTAAATTAGGTGATTCCAGTAACCAACTGGTAGCTTGAGAGAAAGATAGAATGGATTTTGTAGCTATGAGTTATAATGTAATTGAATGTAAAAAAGTTTTCAGAAATTATGTTTCATATAAAACCTAACATACAAACTAAATTTATGATTTGATAGAAAAACAATTGTTATAAAAATGTTAGGTTGAGCAGGAATAGGATGGTGGAAGGGAAGCAGTTGTTCAACAGAAGGCTGTGGGAATGGAATTAAATAGAATATTTTTTCTCAAAATTAAAATAAAGTAAACAAAAAATAAAAGAAATAGACAAAACAAATGAGTGGGAAAACAAATACTGTTTGACTGTTTGCAGCTCAGACTAGTCTTTAGTTCAGTGGTTGCGATATCTTTCTGCTGCCTTCAGAACACATCACATGTTGTTATATCTTGACTTTGAGTCATTCTGAGCAACACACTTTTCATAATTGGCTTTGGCCCCAGAGGGTGCAGGAGACGTGTCTGTGTCATGTATGAACGGATCCTAACAGGCTTAATGTTGACAGATGATATGAGCTCCCTGCTGGGGGAATTAAAGTATTAAGATATAAATGGAATTAAATTGAATTAGATGATTAAATGATTCAGGATGGAAGCGCACCAGTGAAACAGATGAATGGATGTAATGTAGGTTCCTGTGAGAGGAAAACACTGGATTTAAAGGTTTTTAGACAGTAACAGGGTGACTAATCCCAACTGAAACATCTGCCTCCTGTGTCGGATAGCTGTGGGCTCTCTGACAGGGCCTGCGTCTCATTTACTAATTCAGAATGGAGCAGATTTAACCCACATCAGCTTAAACAGTTGGACTTTAGAGACAGATCCAGAGAGCAGCTAAAGTAGCTGTTCTATCAGAGTAGTAATTGAATTTTTGAACTGTTGTCAGGCCTTACCAATTACAAAATCACGAGTTTTACTTTGTGTTAGGGTTTTTATTTGAATAAACTTATTTTCATTTTCTCCTCCTGCAGCCAACCACCTGCAGTCCAGTAACGCAAAAGCAGAATCTCGGTGAGTTCACATGAAATATTCTGTCCTTCTGGAAAAATGATTCACCCCATGGATGTTTTCATCTTTTTACACTTTACTTAAATGAAACTGAATCTGAATGAAGGTTTTGCATGTGTTGGAGTCTTCTCTGTTTTCTTCAGGTCTTAGTTCTCTTATCACCTCATTTGAGTTTCCGTAATGATTTCTCCATGTTTCCTTGCATTCATTTTACTTTCCTCCTTTAAGCCTTCCAGAATACTGCCAGCAAACCTCCCCACAGCCTGATTTGACTGAACTCCAGGGGACCGGGAGTGTGCATTGATTTTAACTGTTCTGGCATTGAACCCTCGCTTATGCTTGTCAACAGCCTTTTATTTACTTGGTTCTGGTGTTCTTTTGTCATCACGGTTTATTTATAGCAGAAATTCTGATTAACTGGACGACTGGAAATACCAGGTACACGTGTCTTTATACAACAATCCTCTGAAATGCTTCCTTTGCTGGCAGGTGAACTGCATTTTACTGACTGTGAGACTTCTCACACCAGCTGGTTAAAACTATGTTTTGGTCTGGAACAAATTTTACTAGTCTTCCTGTTTTCCATAAAAAATAAAAAAAAAAATCATTTAAAGTAATTTCATTTATAAAGGCAATAAAGTGGAAAGGTCCATGGGGTGAATGCTAATGTGTCTGCTCTGTTTTTTTGCGGTTTTGCTGTTACATGGTCATTTAATGTCTGTCTGCAGCTTTGGTCTTGCAGCAGAACGGAAGAGAACTCAGTTTAAAGAGGGAGCAAAAAGTATGACCTCCACGGGATCAGGGAAGAGCAGCACGGTGTCAAGGTCAGTTCAACATGTTGGTGTCATACGTTGTATATATGACACATCAAAGGTTATGTTGGGCTGAGACACAGAGAGCTGTTACACAAAAGAAAACTCGCTTGGGAACAATTTGTTCCTTCAGTCAGGTTGACTGGAGAAGACATTGTACCTAGGTGTGTGAATCTAGACAATTGGCTGGTTACCTGTCTGGACTGTATTTATACAAGTTACAACTTGGGAAGGATCCAGCATTGCTGTGTCCTTAAGTAAGAACAAGGGTTAGATCAGAGAAAACTACTAATTGTAATGGCAGTGTTGATGTTCATTCAGTTGTCATTAAACTGGCTGATGTGAGTCTTTGCACTTTTTAATTTGCTTTTAGAAAGAAGAGCAAACAAATGTAAATGCTCTAAAAGCCCAACTGAGCACAAATGAGCTCTGTTATCAGCAGCAAACATGATCAGAAAAGCTGTCAAACACTGATAATCATGATACACTGCAACAGAAAAAAGACAAACTAGGACAGGACATAAGAAAGGTGGGATTTAAACACAAAAGATAAGAAATGTTAAGTGGAGATTATTAAGATGGGATGGACACTGACTCCGAAAGCACAGACATAATCCAGAATGAGCCAAGATGAGAGAAGACCAGACAAGAGCAGAGAAAATGGGAAATAACAGAATACAAGTGACTCAAAAAAAACTTCACCTTCACCTCATCTCTCTGATGAAGTATTAAAGAAAAAACAGCTCTCTGTAACTGTTCAACCAGTATCGTTCCACCTCTTCCCAGTGGCATTTGATGGGTTTTTATAACAGCTTACGGTGTCTCTGCTGTGCTGAAAATTTTCATTTCATTAAAGGAAATGTGGGTTGGTGATGCAAGTTTATTGGACAGCTGATTTGATTAAATGTGATTGGTGTTGGGTGAGTGGTGCAGGTTGAAGTGGTGGTGCTAGGGTGCAAACAGTGGAGGGTGTCTTGTGTTAAATAGGTACTTGAATGCAACAGGTTAATCAGGGTAATGCACCTTAATAACCTTACAGAGGGTGAGAAAGTGTTTGGTTGCATTTAAAATGACAAAGTTTGCAGCAGAGTGAAGAAGTGGACATTTTTCTGTGTCCCTTTTTAGATTCTTTGAAATAATGCTTCACAGTCACTAATGTTACAAACTCTGAAAATTTTAATTTCTATCATTATAATTGCATAATTTCTGTGTGTGAATGTGAAAGCTTCTTTGTGCCTCCTAAACTGTAGGATTCTCTAACTGTCCTTAGCACTTAAGGATGAACATCCGTTTTAACTATTTTAACGTTGTTTAACATTGTAAAATTGCCACTGCGGTGACTTGACAGTCCAGTCGAAGCCTAACAAGCATGCAACCTTCAGGGTAGCACTTGCAAGTGTCAAGCTTGAACCACGCAATTGATCTTATTGCACTGCTGTAAGGAAGACTCTGTTAACACACATTTGTGCTGCTACCTTAATTCGGGTGGTGGTTCTACTGCGCAGGTGTGTAGGATAAATGACTTCACTGTAACTTTATACAGCAATGCAGTGGAGCTCATCAGTTACTTTAATGATGAAGGTCTAATGCCCAGTGGAACTGTTAAAATGGAAACACTAACAGCACTGAATCCTCTCTCTTTAGGCTTGCAGGTGACATTTCTCTCTCGACCAATCACGGGTTCCCAGTGTGTGTAGTTTTAAAGCACTTTGCGTTGCATTTTATGTATGAAAAGTGCTATATAAATTAAGTATAATTTGATTTAAATTGATTTAGTTGTATCTGTGCTGTAAGATTCCAGTGTTTTGGTTGCTAAAGATATTTCCCAAAAAATACACAGATGAAAAGAAGTTCCAGGCCTTTTTTGACCTCAGTGAAGTATCTGGTTGATTGTAATACCGCTGCTGCAAAATACAAACATCACCAAACAGCTTTGGGAGACCTGTAAATGGCTGCGCTTTTGCTGATGGCCACTGGTATCTTTCTCCTCTAGATGGGCTTCTGAGAAACTTTGGAGGGGTCGGAAACAAACTTCTTTGCTACCCTTTTTAATAGCAAGGCTTGTGTGAGAAGAACTAACCAGCTGTCTGTGTTTTCATAGTGTTTCAAAGGTGTTGGAGCAGTCCGAAGAGAACCCTGAGGCAATCCTCCTTACACTGCGGTTAGGCCGACTAAACTAACCAGCAGACTAACTCATCAGCTAACTGACAGAGCGGCTGAATGACCTGCTGCTTGGGTTGCTGACAGCTTCTTTGTGTGTCTGCAGTGTGTCCGAACTGCTGGACTTGTATGAAGAGGACCCTGAAGAAATTCTCTTAAATCTTGGTTTCGGCCGGGAAGAACCTGATCCGGCTTCGAGGGTTCCCTCCAGGTTCATCAACAGTGCGTCCTCAGCCCGAGGCATCGACATGAAGGTCCTGACGGCATAACTGATCAAACAAGCTAACACGCGTAGTGCTGTGTTTATTTAACAATTCTACCACGCTTATCAATATGCTCCATTTTTGCATGTATTTGTATTCTGTTATGCGAAGGTGCTAAACTCAACTGAGAACATCCAGTCTGGTCAGAAGGGTGTGGGGAAAAACAGCATTCACACAATGTTGAAAGTGTTGAAAAATGTCAAAAATGTTGGCGGGGGGAAGGGGCAACAGTTTGGAAAGACTCTAGATTCCAAAAAAAAATCTAAATCTGATGCATTGTAAATTTGATAACATCTATATTCTCAACATTGTTTCCTGCGCAAGACTTATCTGCCCTTTTCTGTGATTAGGGTTCATGTCTGGCACAGAGGCAGACGTTTGAGACCTCTGCTGTCAGGCCTTGTTACTCTCAAACTGTTTTATTTTAGAAATAGACTTTTATTCCCTATTTAAAGTATTTTTTTCTTCTCTTTTATTATAAAACCTTGACATGACTCATGTTGGGTTTTCATTTTCATAGATATGTAATTTAGCCCAATATATAAAAAAAAACAACACCTTGAAACAATGGTATTGAAATCATCATTTTTAGAGGGGGACATTTTACTATAGTAGTTAGTAAATGATGGTGTTGACCAGTGTTGTGAAATTCTAAAATTATAATCTGTCACACTGTAGACCGTTTTTTTACATATTCCTAACTCTAAATTAAGAACACAACACAAATGTACTTGGGCTTAAATCTGCTTAAAGTCAAGGTTGATTACAATACAATGCAATATTGTTGAATCTACATAAAATATTTACCTATTTTTCAATATTGAATTGTAAAGCCTAGTATAATAACAGCTGAAACATTTCAGGACACAACCTGATTACCTGACCGTGGTTAAAGCTCATGCACTGATGCACTTCTTCAACGACATCTCTTTTTTTCCTTATAGTTGTACCTTGGAGCTCAGCTGCAGCGGATGGAAATAGAGAACCCCAGCTATGCCTTAACTAGTATGTACCTACATACATTTCAACATACCAACATTAGTTGACAGTATTTTCCATGTGTTGAGAGGGACATGCAGAAGCAGGTTTAATTTGCTATGAGGAGCTTTGAAGTTAATGCCCTAAAAATGTAGATAAAGGAAAGGGAACCCAGCACTCGCATACACGCTGTGTGTGTTCCATTCCCATTAATTTGTATCACAGTGATTTGTGGGGTCCTTCAGCCCTTTGAGTTGTTCTGCCAACTGCCTGGACAACTTAGCTGCCAAGTACAAAGATCTGTTTGTCCCAACCATACCTCCCCCTTCACGCACCCACGCACCGAAACACAAACCTGGCCCTCTAGCAACCTTCTTTCGTTTTTTTCAGAATCGTGTTTGGATGGAGTTTCTAGTTCTGTATTTTAGCATACATGCGGGCAGAGCTGAAACCCTTTGACAGTTTAATCCTCTTCATGCCAGAGCAAGGCTTAACCAAAATTCTTCTTTGTCTGAAAAAATGTTTCAGTCGCACAAGAAATGTATTATTTAGAATTATTGACCTATAACAATGACCAGTTTAAATACACTTTTGTCCTGAAGTGCACTTGCATAAGTGCCATGCATTCTAGATTAGTAGTGTGAGAGTTTGTCCAATAGTTAAGGTTAGATTTTAATCACAACAAATCATATTAGCTAATGAATATTTGTCCATCTACACCTTAGTTATTCCGTCATTATGAAAGGAGGCAGATTATGCTGGTTATCTACCTGTCTGTTCTGGAAATCCAAACACTTATTTAACGGTTAATAATTAAATCAATGTAGAAGGTAGGTTTTGAGCTGGAATTGATGTATGTCTGATCTGGACCTGATTGACCATTACAGAAATAAAATTGCGTTGTAGTGTTACAGTTAGTGTGTTTTTTAAGAATGCATTCTTCAAGGCATTTATCGAAATTTAAAGACAGTAGATCTGTCAGGTTTTTTAAAGAGGTGATGATCATAACATAAAATAAGCACAAAATTATGGACACCTCTCCCTGCAATTTTTCAATGTTGTAGATGCTTAAAAAAATGTCTGGATACCTCATCCTCATTTCTGTCTAAAAGAGTACATTTTAGCTGCAGTGATATAGCTTGAATCGTGGAGCCCAGTGAAGTTAATGTGGGGTAAACTGATGGACCTTTTTCAGTTCAGTAGTCCTTCAACAGGCTTTGGTCTGTCTGTGGTTCCTGGAATCTTCCTTTTTTTCCAAAACATTCTCATACTGTTCCTTCGGTTCCCTGGAACCCAGACACATGTGCACGTAGTTGTTTCTTATATAAGCTCTGTTCTCACTATTAGAATCTCGTGGGATGAATAGCAAAGGAAAAGGGAGAACTGTATGTTTTTGCTTTTATTCTTCACTTCCTGTTTCAGACTTATTAATAACATGTAGTCACCAGGAAAAAGACAGATATGACTGAAAGAACTGACCTGTCTTATGACTGATATAGCTTGAGCACAGCTATATGTTAATGAAGCTATACGAGCAGTTTTATTTACCGTAGGTTATTTGTAGTTTCTTTCAATCATGCCAGTTGTTTTTAAAAGGCTTTTTTCCACCACATTGTTGTCATAAAATATGTTACTGGCAAATTGGTCAACACCAGAACACAGAAGTATAATGTAGGAAGGTCTCTAATGTGACAGTGTTACGACTGCATTGGAGAACACTTGTTCCAAGAAATGATAAGTTTGTTATATACTGTACTTTCATTCTGAACATTCTACTGCATCCACACAGTAGTATACATAGATATTTTATGTATCACATTATCATTCTAACAGCTGTGTTTTCACTCAGGTAGAAGTAAAAAATGTTAATCTGCCAATACTCTATAGTAGCAAATTCAAGTTCCAGTGCTAATTTCTAGCCACATCTACGACGGTGGACTTCTGGACTGGATAGACCACTGGATACAGCTGTGGAAAAATTCATTTTGTTCTACGCAGCCACCATAGGTTTTCCAATACTCTTAAGAATCTGTTTTGTTTGCCAACAGTCATCGCAGGCCTTGGGACACGTGTTCAGTTACTATTTTTACGGTCCAAAGATGTGTTGTCCATGTTGGATTTTTAATGTCTGCTTCATACTTAAGACCAGTATTATGTATTTTCAGAGACAAGAGCTGTTAGTAGGAGTTGGGCCATCGGCAACCATCTGTGGTCTTTATATCCGTTAAGTTTCTTAATCTAGCATGTTGCATTAAATGCATTATTTACTGTGGAGATTAGTAAAAAAAAAAAAATCCAAATAAAGATCTGGAAGAATGCAGCTGAAACAGGACAGAGATCAGAAACGGGACAGAGATCAGAAAATAAGTGAGAGTCCTTGTGTTTAAGGTAAAGACACAAGATTTATGAGTTATGAGGTATTTGTGCAGTGGAGAGAAGTGTGTGTTTCATAACTGATTGACAAGTATTTAGACAGTGAGGGATGGAGAGGTGAGCAGAGGAGGACTGAATGAACAAATACAGAAGGAAGGAATATGTGCAAGTCTTCAGACTTGACAGCTCAACTTTCACAACCACAGAAGAAAAACGTAGGGGTGGATTTGCATGTTGTAGCATAACTGTCAATCAAGTTTTAGCGTTGTTTTTGGAGGTTTGCTGCATTGTCAGCGATTCTTCTTCTTACATAACTAAATAAATAATTGCAAAGATTTACACTTGTCTTACTCTTTTCACTTTGGTCTTTGAAGCACACAGCATATTGTACTCTCTCTGCCTCTTAGGTCGTTTCCGTCAGATAGAAGTGTTGACTTCAGTGGCAAATGAGTTCTTCCAGCTCTACAGTCAGGTTTCTGGTCAGCCAGTTCAGCGCATCAGCAAGGACCAAGGTAAGCACAGACGCCATATGACAGGACATGTTTGTAATCAAATCGAAAAAGATGATTTTAAAAGTAATAATGAAATAATTAACTGAAAACAGTGTAATCTATTCAGCCATACTATATTGTGTTGTATAGTGACCCTGTTACTACAGTGCAGCCACAGAAGAGTTGTGTAAATGTGGTTTTAATTTTTTCGCCCCTCTGTTTCTGTCAGAAGGAGAAGAAGTTGGTGATGAACAAACTCTTGCTCTGAAGAGGAACAACTCTGCCCTAAATGTTGCCAAACTCCTCAAGAAAACCATCAGCAAACACAACTTGTTTGCAGCGTCACCAGAACCGGCTGAAGCACATGGGCCTAAAGAACATATACAGCTCAACGGACATGCCTCTTCTCCCCACACAAACACCAGTGGTCACACACATCCAAGCCCAGAAAAAGATGTGTGTAGCAGCGCTCACCCTGACCTTCAGGCAGATCCAGTCAACCAGAAACATAGTCGCAAGAAAGATAGCTGTTCCCTGGCAACGGTTACTGAGGAGATTGGCGTGAATGGAGAGACAGAGGACAGGTACTGTAAGAAAGTCCAGATTTTATTCTTTTTTTGAGGATTTGTGGTCTGGATTTGTATCAAGTACATTATGTGTAATTATGTTACTATGTACTGTATTATATCAATGCTTCAATATGAATTGCAACACAGGTGCATCATCATATTTGTAGTAATGACCTTATTTGACTTTCATTTTTTTCTCTTAACAGTTCTGGTCAGAACAATGATGGGTCTTCAGACAACGGAGAGCATCACCTAGAGTCAGATGATGTCCCACCAACCAGTCAGAGTACAGAGGAAGCAAACCAAGTGTTTAAAAAAGAGGAGAAGGAGCAGGAGAATGAGAAGGAGCAAAATCTGACTTCAACCCCAGACAAAGTTCCTTCTACACTGGCCCCGCTCCAGCTGTCCCAGCTTCGCACCAAGAACACGGACTCATTCGATATAGAGGAGGTACATGATATCTTGGGAGCAGTGAGGTTAAATATACTTAAAATATAGTGACAATGTTAAAATAGGTGACATTTGTTTTTATTTGTATGGATATTTGGAGTTATGGCTAAATAAATCACATAAAAGAAAAGCAATTCCTTTTTGATAGGTTTTCAGCTGTTCTATTTGTCTCTTAGATTCAGAGTAATGAAGACGAGGTTCAACCACACAGAACTTCCAGGACTGCAGGCAAGTTTACTGAACTACAAATGGTTACACTGATGTTCATGGAGGACCAAGCTGCTAAAATCAAAAGATGCATCACTTGCATCCTATTTTGGGTGTCATTCTCAAGTTTACAAAATTATTTTGGGCAGATATTTAAAGTAAAATGAAAACACTCTCTAAATATGAGCATTTACATCCCATTAAGTATCATTCTGCTCTGCAGCTACGTAGACGGGTGAGTTACTGCAGTAACACTATCTGTCTTTTTTTGTGTCTCTCAGACCTGTCTAGGACAGTCAGTCAGCAGTCAGACAGTAGTGGTTTTGCTGAGGAACCCTCTGTTGACTCCAACAGCTACTTCAAGGTGTGTACATCACTGTACAGATTTTTGGTTGTATCTGTATTGGTTGTATTTTACCGCTTCTGATATGACTTTTTAATCTGTAATTCAATCATTTTAATTTATTTCTATTATATAGAAATATGCAAAATATAAAAAGTTTTATAATATTTAATTCTGTAATTTATAGATTGTAATTCACTGCTGATTTTTTTCAGGTGCAGGAAAGTAGCGATAGCTGTGATAGTGAGACCACAGTTACATCACACCCTTCCCAAGATGTGGCCACGCCGATTGCTCTGGACCCCCCAGCTTTTGAGCCTCCAGATACTGCAGAGAAAGACCAAGTGCTGCCTGCAGGTCCTGTTGAGGCTGATGGCAGGCAAAGTTCATCAGAGGAACATTATCATGATAAGAACTCCAAGGAGGTCCCACAGTATGTCGCCCACCACTTAGCATTGATCAGAGAAAAGGAACCGCACCAGGATGAGTCCCAGGACGAGGAGGCGGCTCCCAGCGAGGACAGGACCGACGCTGAACCATTAACACAGAACCCCCAGAGGTTATCAGCTGCAGAACATGAACTACAGTGTGAGGTAGGACCTGTCTCCAATATCCCTGACGTCGTAAAGGATCCAGAACCTACACAGAAGCAGAGCAGCTCTACCACCAACATAGATTTGCCAACCAAGGAAGCAGAAGTTGAAAGTTGGACCAGAGAAGAACACGTGTTCTCAAACCAGTCTGATTCCATTTATGATCATGCTTCATCCTCTCCGGTTCTCAGAGCTCTTAAACGAGCACAGCAGAGTTGTCTGAGCCGTGGAGGGCAGTGGCTCGAAAGCAAGTCAAACGGTCCAAATCCAGTCCCAGCTAGAGGTCAAGGACGGGGACGGGGTGTGCCCCTCCAGAGATCCTCATCCCTTCCTTCATCAGTCCTCTCGCCCTCAAAGGTTGTGTCCTCTGTCAGTATCCAGTTTGGAAAAGGCCAGGCTTCCTGTACACCGCCCAGGTATTCCTTCAGATTTACTCAAGAAGCTGGAGTAGACAGACAAATTGAGCAAGAGGAGAAGGAACGACAAACCAAGTTGTCTACGCTGGTGCTGAATCCTGCTTCCTCCTCTGGCTCAAACAAAAAACCAAATTATCCATCAGAGGCTCCCATCCCCCCTAAACCTATTCCACGATACTTGACAAGGTCTTCCTATTCGCTGCAGAGCTCCAGCCCTCCACCTGATTTGTCACCAGGAGACAGTGCCTCCTCCTGGGGGACTCGGAGTGTTCCTGATCTCTCCACTGCCCAACGGCAGCATAGGCAGTTTGAGGAGAACACGGAGACACACCAAAACTACCCAGGGTGGACCCCTGGGCAGATGACGTCCCCTTATTCTAACTCTAATCTTAATATTCCTGCTCAGTATCCTAACCCAAGTCCAAGTCACTCTCCATACCCCATGATGCTCAATCCTCCTCTGCAGTACCCCTCCCCTCTTCAGCCATACGCTAGTCTCCCTAACCTCTGTCAATACAACAGTCCCCCCAGGCTAAACAGCCCCAGTCTGACCTCTCTCCACCAGCATGTAACTCCCACAGCCCACCAGTACAACAGCCTTTGGAATTTGCACCAGCCCCCACCATTCTCCACTCCTCACCACAGCAGTCTTGGAAACCTACATTTTGGAGCTGCACTCCACAACCCGGGATACAACCATCTATACAGCAATCAGCCCTCTCAACATTCAACACCTCACGGTTCACCCTACCATGGTTACCATGGGTATAACGCCTTTCCTCAGTCCTTCCCTCCAGAACACAGCCTCTACCAAGGACCTGCTCCTCATCCTCCAGGGTTCCTCCCAGGTCTGGCCTCCTCCTTTAGCTCGTTTACCAGTTTTCACTCCACCAACACTCCTCCAGCTATGTCCAGCACTGAGATGCAACTGAGGAAAGTTCTCCACGATATCAAGGGAGCTGTTCAGAGTCTTGGGCAGGTTAGTGCTTTCCATTGTCTCTTAAAGTTGCTTTTCCACTTTCCGCTCCATTCATTTCTGTAGCATTACTTTTACTACATTTCTTAAAAAAAAAAAAACACTTTAGTTTGGGGAACACATATTAACCATTAACCTTTGCTATGAATAATAACGCATCAATTTGCTGCTAATACCTCTGCTAGTTAGCAGGTAGTTAATGGAGAATTTGTGTTCCAACCGTTAACAAAGAAGCTTAAACTGCTTACAACTGCTTTGCAATGAGTAGAAATACATTTAGCAGCCAAACCTTTTAAGGATTTAGGAAACAGAGAGCCAGTGAAGGGAGGCCTTAATGGGGTTGATGTGTTCTTGGAGTGCTGTCATTTCCTCGCAAAAGGAACTGACAGCACAAATTCTCACGCACCTGCGTGACAAAGTGTACTCTTTGTCTTGACTCAGTAGAGAATTTGTTGTATCATTAAATTTATGAGTAAGCTATGATCTCACTGTACTTCTGTAGCTGAGACAGCTGTTGCCATGTGTATCACACACCTTGCTGATCAGTGCATGCCATATCATACTGTCAGAATTTGCTGTACAAAACTTTTCCTGAACAAAGGACAACAGAGGACCACAACTCCTGAAGGCTGGATCATTAGTTTTTACTGTCTATTAGAAAAGTGTGGAAATCTAGTTCGGAATCTCTCATTTTTTTAGCTATTTCTTTTGGTGTTTTTTTGTATTTTACTTTGAATTAAGCTGTCAAACAGGTTGTGATCTATCCAAGTGACCATGCTTCTATCTTATGAAGTAAAGACGCCTTTGTTCCCAATGTGATATCCTACCAGAGGGAAGGGTGTATGTTAATATTTGATTATACTTATTTTCATCTTTAAACATTATTTTTTTCATCCATTTTCCATCACATTAACTTTGTAAATGAATAATCTAGAGCTGCACATGCACCTGCAAAACTATTACCTGTGTTCTAATAGCACAGGATTAGTATAACCTGGGAGATTTAAATTTTGGCTTCTTCTGCCTTTCAAGCACCAGTTTTAATGGTATTATCTGTTTGAATAATGTGATGATGTGGTTTTTTAGATGGGTTTAAGTATTGACTTTGGCAGTTTGTGGCGCTTGTGTTCCTGACCTCTTTTTCCTGTCTAATTAGAACCGAACTGAAATTCAGGAGGCGTCTCATGACAACAGAGCAGTGCTGCCCAGCCACAAGGTACCATCTCATCTGTTGTGCATATTTGGTGCATAGCACCATGTGGCAATATTGCTGTTGGATTCTTTCCACTTACTCACAGCCATTCTCTAGGGTATTAGGAAATAAATACACATGTAAACTGACTATTTTTAGTTACCGAGTCCCTGCTTAATGTTAAAATAAATTCTCATAATGCTTTGCAAATAAATATGAAGCATTGCTGTTGTGCATGTATCCTGCAAACAGTAATAAAACAAAATAAATACAGTATCACTTTCTTTGTCACTATGCTGCTGTGGCCTTGTATTTGTATGCATTGTTTTGTCATTTTCAAAGGGAGTCTACATAAGAAAATAACCCAGAACTATTTGACAGGGTCCCAGTGGATTTGAAATGAAAGCAAATACAGACTTTTAGCTTTACTTTGGACAGACTGGGTAGCAGTTTTGGGTCAGATTTGAGCTTCTACTTCAAAAGTTCCAGAGTTAATTTTTAGTGTTGAATTAGCATTTGGCAGCTAATAAAAACACAGGAGAACTGTCATTGTCAAAGCTTGACTCCGCCCATTTTTTTGTAATCTGTCTGAAAAAAAAATTGCATGATTTTTGCAATAACATTGAAAACGGAACTGTAGTCACCGAGCACTAGTATTATTGTGCATTTTTCCATTTTGAAAACAACACATCTGATTTTCTCTCTGTTTTCAGATTTTGTCAGAGTTTCAGCAAAAGAGGCGAAGTCTGAATATGTTTCGCAGGCAGATGATGGACCTGGAGATGACGATCATCCAACAGCAGGCTCTCGTTTACAAACATCTGAGCCCTGCCGAGAGGTGACATAACACCAGACAGATGCCTCACACGTTTTGCTGTAGTCTGGAATCTGCTCATAACTAGATGTGCTGTTACAGGCTGGAGGTACAACAGCTTCAGGCTTTGAGATCAGCAGTTCGAGAGGAGCTGCAGGAGCTGGAACAACAGCTGGAAGATAAACTTCTGGAGCTAACACATCAAGCAAAATATGAGGTACACACACAAACACACATCTTTTAGTTCTTTCAGTGCACAAGTTATGGTGTGAAAAGGTTTGTTGTAGTTGAGTTAAATAATTTGAATGTCTTGTAAGCTCATTTTGTTGTTTTTTTTCCCCAGGGTCCTCATCAAGAAAGCAGCATGGGCAGTCTCGCCACTGCCTCTGCACTGAGAGCCATTGAGCCGGTACATACACACAGTAACCCTGACCCTTAACTTCATCTCAGTTTGGGAGGTTTACTTATAAAAGTTTAGAGCCCAAAGACTGGTCTGACCTGAAATCTGGGATCGTTCCTTGTGAGAAAAATACGTCTATAATCATGCAGCTTTGTCTAAAGGTACCATCTTTCTCCAGGTGTCGGATCTCCTGAGAGAGCAGTTTTTCCTCCAGTCAGAAATCTGCTATGGCAGTCATGCCTCCTCCACCAGGCACACCTCCCGGTCCAACAGCCCAATCCCACAGGAGGGTCAAGAAAGGGAGGAGAGACCCAGCACATACAGGGCATCCATCAGCATCACACCTGCCACTCCTCCGCGACCTAACACTGTGGAGAAGCAGCCAGAGAAGGACGAAAGCAGAGTAAAAATGCCAGAGGTGCAAGGTTCAACAGGGGAGCAAGAGAGTCTGCAGCAGCTCATTAAACAGGTAAAAAAGAATTCATTTCTCAGAGATGCATATTTGTCTGAAAAATTCTGATATTGACAGTGATTTGTACATTTTTGTTAGATAATGCAATTTGAGCTCATTTAAAAGAAACACACACACACACAACCAATGATGCCAAAAAGAGGCATGTGCTGCAAACTGTGAGGAGAGGAAACATGCTGTCAGCAGTGTGGCTGGTTGTCACTGTTTCTAAAGATAACAGTGTCGGTTTGAAAAATGTACTACTAACTGACTGTGCCAGATGAACTTCACTGCTCAATGAGGCACCATTAGTCCACCATCTGAGCTGCTGTCAAATGTTGGTCTTTGCTGTCATAATGTCATCAGTCTAGTGGAAGTGTGAACACTTTAATTAAGTAGCCTGCTTTAACTATAAAGCATGGAAACATACTGATGGGCACAAAAGGCAACAAAATCCAAAAACTATGAAAATGATAGTTTAAAATAATTTGACTGTAAGACCCTAGTGTTACCTCATGTTATTGTTATCTTTATTTGAACAGAAACCAAGTTTAGAAAAAACTTTACTCTCATCTATAAACAAGGACCCATTAAATCTGGTTTTAGCAAAGATGTTCAGTTCCATCTGTTGTTTCTATGCAGGTACTTGATGACAGAGAAGAAATCACAGAACAAATATTCCTTTGTTTATTTCTGAGATTAGCTGTTCAGTTACAATGGTGATACACAGCAAACTATACAAACTGTTTTAACCTGCTTCATAATAGTAATTCACGGTAAACCACTATTGTGGAACTAAGATTTCTTCCTGTTATCTTTTAGATTAAAGAGAGCGTGGCACAGGAAATCCGGCAGGAGATCTACAGGGAGCTCCTAGCTAATGTGACGGCACAGCAGACATTGCCTTCAAGGCAGCACCTCCAGTAGATATGAAAACTGCAGAGCACGGCAACATTTGACCGGCACCGTCGCCTGTGTGCACCACTGTTTACCTGAGTATCACTGTATGTCTGTACACTGACCACCTACAAGTGATAACCCTCACCCAACTTGCCTGTGGACCACCCTGCTGTCCAACACGCCTGATTAACCAGAGGGGGCGGAGCCACAGACACGTTTTGGAAAGGACATTAGGTCTAACGTGCTGGCGTGACGTTTGCTGGGATGTTGAGTGTAAGGTAGCCTCATGGATCAGTTTTCCCCGTTTCACTTTCTCTGTAAACCCAAACTTGTACCAGTGAAGATCGTGACAACAGTGGCCTGATGATGACATTAAGACCAACAGCCATGCTCCCATGAAGCGGCCCAGTTCAGTAGGATGTGGTAGGACACACCGAGGACTGGTTCGTATTTCCTCTGTAGATGGACAGTGAGAACCGCATCGGCTCTGTGAGTAATGCATCATCAGCATCACATGGTGTTGTGGTGTTTGCAATGGGAGTGGGACTCTGAGACATGATCTGCACTGGAATGATCAGAAAGAGGCAGAAATAATGCTGGTTCCTCTCAGAAGGAAACATGGGTTATTATTCTCTGTCAGTCATCAGATTGTGTCCAAACCACACATTGCCATTCTGCTGCTTAGGTGCTCCAGTGGAAGGGTATCAAAAGATGGGATGGTACTTTAAAACAAAACTCCAGGCTTTTGACTCTATTGCTTGGAAACACAGCTCACGTGTCACTTGTTAGGGCCCTGTTGAGGAAAATTTGACACACAGATTATTTTAAAGCTCTACAGAACCACAGATATGGGGCTGCTAACATTGTCTTGTTGTTGTATTTATTGCCATGTTTTCATATCTTTGTGAGATTTTTGCTTTTACCCATAAACAGCAATAAATTGTATCAGTGGGAGCCTTGAATATCCTGAGGATCCAGTAGGAAGCTTTAGCTTTAACAATGGTCTTGTTTCCATCAGAGGCTGAGTGGACTGTGAAAGTGATGCCTTTGTGTGGTGGGGGAGATGTTTAATTCCAGTTCACTGTCAAAAAACATTGTTTAGATATGACAGAAGCTTATAACAAATATATTAATATAAATACCAGTAATTGCTGCATAATACACACAAATAACATCTGATTCACAGGCATTATTGCTGTTTAAATGTTATTTAACTGTTTTGGATGGAAGCAGAAAATCTCAGACACTGCCAATACTACTAGAAAGTCACTAAAATAGAATGTAAATTTGCTGCATTGAGCCTTTATATTGTTGTCCAAGTGATCCTGCAGATTGCCTTAACCCAGATTCAATCTCTACTCTCCTGTTTAAGTGTTGGCTGTTAGATAACGAGGGCATCTACCTGGGATCAGTCGAAACTCTGACGCAACTTTTACTCATTCTCTGCACAGTTCACTTTTAATCTACAAAGAGGGAGCAAAGAGATCTCGTTGGTCATAACTTTACAGCATTATTACCACTATCATTAGCTTCGTCATATTTCCTCCCCTAGTCATCTAATTTCTGTTACAGTTGAGATCAATTTCTATTGTCAGCTAATCCATCCTATACAGATGCATTTGAGTGACAGTTTTCCAGGTTGAATGCTAGCTCGATGTTGTGGCCTATTTGTCCGTTCATTTTTACACCTCCTCATTCAATATTTTCAGTTGAAATCAATGTTTAACCACCTTAACCCACAGTGGCACGGTGGTCGCAGGAAGTCCTGTGTCCTACCTTCATGGAGGCGTGCCTTTTACCTTTGCCTTTAGTCATCTTGCTAATGTGAGCACATGCTGAGTGAGTGTGAGAAGATAGCTCAGAGACTTTTTGTGCTAATTGTTATTGGGTAAGTGACTGTTTTTCAAGGGGAGTTGTGGTTTTGATAAGTTGTCATGTTCAGAGTGCTGGTGGTGGGCTTGTCGATAATCATGAGGGACTTTTAACGAGCAGACGGTGTGGTTTGAACCTTTTAGGTTTACATGGTAGCTGTCTGAGGACAAATCTGCGTGCAATTCACTGACCATGTATGCACCAAAAAATATTGAGACTATATTTTATAAATCCAGAGACCACTGCTAACATTCCAGATCAGCAATCAATGGCCATGCATGTCCGATATCAGCTGCTGACATACTTGGTTTTTCTTTATTTTTTTGTTAATTACAGAATCACAGTTTAGTGAAAGTTGAGAACTTTGAGTCAATTCAAAGTCCAACTTAGGCTCCATTTTTAGGTTTTCCTGGAACAGCAATGCAGAACATTTCCACTCAGACATCAATATTATCTACATAAAGCTAAATATTTTGGAATATTGGACATGTGTGTGTTATGCTGGCTCTTTGGGAGAAGCAGTGTGTAATGAGATGTGAAGCACAGGGGTTTGGTGAGTGATTATGAACTCTTGGCCACTCCAAATTCAACTGTTGAAACTGCCGATTGTTCTCATGTCACCCAAATTTAACAACACCCAAATTTAAGAAACATGAATACTCAGAATCACGATTGAATAAATGATAAAAGAATGATTCGTTTCCCTGTTCATGAGTCACTGCTCTGCTGGACCAACACTCAGTGCTCCTAAGCATTCACTAACTTTTTTTTTTTTTTTTTTAACCGATACAGAAATCACATACTTAATTACACATCACTGTTGGTGTCTTAATTTCTATTGATGTTGAAAAAGTTAAATGTGTTTTTTTTATTGTCTCGTCAGCACAATGCAAGGGAAGAATCACTGTAGCAATGAGAACAATAAAGATGTATTTATTTTCATTACAGAGAAGTGTCGCTTCATTTCTGTATGTGTGGCTACACAAAGATGTGAAAAGTACTTAAAATGTGGGTACAATAATAAAGATTGACTATATTGAATTTAATGTGTGTGTCAAATCAGTAGGGGAGACGTACCAGTGCAACTAACCCGACAATTGGCCTTCCGGGTTTAGAATGAGCTATAATATCTATGACAAATACTTCAGTGAGCAATTGTGGCAATATTGTGTCACTTATGCAGTAGAAAAACAAATGTCAGTTTTCAGTGTACATGTTTAACATGCATATGTTAAAATATGTCTGCCGTTGCAAACCTCTGCATTAGAAAAAAAAAATGGATGCACTTCTAGAAAAAAATCCATTTTATTCTACTTTCACTTTAGCTTCTATCACCCTGCTGACAAGGAGGGTTGAATACATGTGTTGAGTTCAGAGAGTATTCTCATCATTACATGCATGTTATTATTACACATTCAACTTTAGTACCTGACAAGCAGACGTAGCAAATACCCGGCAAAACCGCAGATAGGCGCTGGAGAGGGGGCGAGGGAGCCATGGAGAGACCCAAGCAGAGCCGATCAGGAAGAAGTGTGTGCAGGATGGAGGAGCAGCCAGCAGAGGGATCATCCGCATAAGAAGAAAGAACTTTTATTTTTGAATCCGGACGTTGTCTCTGATCCGGAAGTGTATTATTGGATGTTTTCCGCCTTAACAACGATTAATGGTACAGGAATCGGTAAGTAAATTTAGGCCAAAAATACTGAACAAAAAAACTATGTTTTATTTTCTTTGGTGGTCACCAGAAAAATTTGGATTTGTTTTTAACGTTTAACATAAAATCGATTTAAGCGTAGCTCAGCTACACAGTTTGGACTGGATCTGGATTAGCAGCCTAGCTAACTAGCGCACCTCAAAACACACATGGTGTTAAGGTTATTTCTTCAAGGGTGGTTTTGTTATTATTTTTCTTTAATTTTGTCTTAAATAAGCTTACATGAGTAACCTCCTTAAATTGAGTCGTTTTCAACGTTCCTTAATTCTTTAAGCTGCATCAGTTTTCCGTCCGAGCTAGCTTCTTTCAGTTCCACATCTAAAGGGCTGCATGTTTTCCCTTTGTGCTTTAATTTGAAAACATCCTTCCCCCCAAACGATATAAAGCCACTATCAGAATGTGGTTTTATGTTCATTTTCATCTTCAGTTAGTTGTATTTCGAAAAAATGCTCCTGAAGATATATAATAGGGGATATGTAAGTTTCTACTTCTCACATTCAATATCATTTCCATGTATTTACTGGTACGTCTTTTATTTACAGAGCAGATATGATCTCTTTGTATTAATCATAAAAGTAATCATTTGTTTTTCAGGTATGGACTCTGGTAGAAATCGTGGTTCCAGTCCTGTACAAAGAGAAAACACAGGTAAATATTGATCACTGTTGCCACAGTTTCTAGGGTGTCTAGTAACATTATCAGTACATTTTTTTTTACTGTTTTAATGTCCATTGCTGTTTTCTCTCTGGCTTTAGGATCATCTGAAGACAAAGCTAGTCCAGCAGCAGGGGTCTCCCAACTAGCAGATGTGGTTGAGAGAAGCCCCAAAGAGAGACCATCTCCTCCACACAGTCCTGCAGACAGGCCAGTCTCCAGAAGGTCTGCATCCAGCAGCTCAGAGCGGAGCAGCAATAACAGCGACGAAGATGAGGATGATGATGGGGAACATAATGGAACACAGAGGAAGATAAGGAGCAGTGTTGCTCAAATCAGAGTAAGCATAAAATGTCATCTTTGTATTACATTGACAAATGTTTCTGTTTGATGGTAAGGGGTGCACAAACGAGAGAAATCTATTGATCTTTTTAAGAAAATTTCACAGGATAAAACAATAAAGTCGGTATAATTGAGCAATGCTCTCAATGTATTTTTAGAAATATACTGTACATTTGCAAGATAGGACATATTCAGTAAGTGGCACCCTTACATGGTTGTCTTACCCAACATTCTTTCAAAAACAGATATCAAGTATGGTCACTGCATTGCCCATGTTCTTATGATCCAGGATATCGCGGTAATAGTTTCGACATTTGCAGTGATAACAGCTTTTTTGTCGCACAGAGATCAAGATCCAGGTCCAAATCTAGAGCACGAGATGGGTCAGTATCCAGTGAGAAAAGCAGATCCAGGTCCAGAGAGAAAAGTAGATCCAGATCCCGAGGAAAAGACAGATCCAGAGAGAGAAGCAGGTCTGGATCCAGAGATAGATCTAGGTACAGAAGACGGGACAGATCCAGGGAGAGAGGCCACTATGCCCGGTAACTGTCCAAAACACACAGTTACACGTGACTTGATTTTTTCATTTTTTTTCTTTTTTTTTTTGTTGCTTTAAATGGATAATCGGTTAAATCTTTTCTGTTTGCTGTGACCTTTCTGTCTTTGCTCAGGGATCGTTATGGTGACCACTATGGCAATAGGGGTTCAAATTTTGACCAATGGAACAATTGGGACAGGGATGCGAGGAGGCGCGGCCGCTCAGCATCCCCTCCAGCAGATAGGGAGGCAGCTGATAAGCCTCCAGTCAAAAAGAAAAAAGAGGATGTTGACCCAGTTCTAACAAGGACTGGTGGAGCTTATATCCCACCTGCAAAGCTGCGCCTGATGCAGCAGCAAATCACTGACAAGAGCAGGTAGGTTGGTTTTCAACTGGGCTTCTACTCTAAATCTGACATTAACAAAAACTAAGAAACTTCTTCAACATCATTTTTAACAAAGTGCTTTTTACCAACTGTAGCCTGGCCTATCAGAGGATGAGCTGGGAGGCGCTCAAGAAGTCCATTAATGGCTTAATCAACAAAGTCAACGTGTCAAATATTGTCAACATCATACAGGAGTTGCTGCAGGAGAACATTGTCAGGGGGAGGTAATTGGTAACACACACAATTTTGGTATTTATGTGGTCTTAATGATCAGTGAGTGGTGGACACAGAATCATCACAATGTCCCCAACAGTAATGCTCTTTTTCATGTTAAATTTAGTGGTGGTCTGTAGTGAGTTGTGCTGCTATGATGGAATCACTGTTGCTGACCATCCTGCCGTGCCGTACCAAGCAACCATAGTGGACAGAACGGTACTGCTTATGTCTTACCTGACAATTTGTTTGTCCATCAGAGGTCTGCTGGCTCGTTCGGTGTTGCAGGCTCAGGCAGCGTCGCCCATCTTCACTCACGTTTATGCCGCTGTTGTTGCCATCATCAACTCTAAGTTCCCTCAGATTGGAGAGCTGATCCTCAAGCGTCTTATCCTGACATTCAGGAAGAGCTACCGCCGAAACCTCAAGGTACCACCCGCATGTCTGCAGTTATAGAGTCAAAAGATGTGGATGCCGTGTATTTAATATCAGTATCTTTAGAGTAATAGGGCCTAATTATAGCTTTAAAACCTCATCTGTTTTTGTATTTCAGCAACAGTGCCTCACAGCCTCAAAGTTTGTGGCACATCTCATCAACCAGAATGTGGTATGTCCCGTTTCCTCAGGGATGAGTGTGTTTGGGTGTTGATGTTCAGTCGTGGAAAAACTGTCCCTCATCCTCAGGCCCATGAGATATTGTGTCTTGAGATGCTCACTTTGCTGCTGGAGCGCCCGACCGATGACAGCGTGGAGGTTTCCATCTCCTTCCTGAAGGAGTGTGGACTCAAACTGACTGAGGTGTCCCCGCGAGGCATTAATGGTACACTGAAGTTATCCTTCTCTGGCTGATCAACATTAGAAAAAGTGACTTGGATTATTCTGAGTGCCTCTACTCTGCTTTTCTGTTTCAGCAATATTTGAGCGTCTCAGAAATGTCCTCCATGAGTCGGCTATTGATAAGAGGGTCCAATACATGATTGAGGTCATGTTTGCTATCAGAAAGGACGGTTTCAAAGATCATCCTGTGATCCCAGAAGGTCTGGACCTTGTTGGGGAAGAAGATCAGTTTACCCATATGCTACCACTGGATGATGAGTACAACATAGAGGATGTTCTCAGTAAGCCCTAAAAACGCTGGATTAACTGGATCATTGGCACACATTCATGTCCATGTAGTTCTAAGTTTGTGTGTGTGTGTGTGTGTGTGTGTGTGTGTGTGTGTGTGTGTGTGTGTGTGTGTGTGTGTGTGTTTAACAGATGTGTTTAAGCTGGACCCAGACTTCCTGGAAAATGAGGAGAAATACAAAACCATTAAAAGAGGTAAGAGTAAGATTAAAGAAAACGCCTGCTGTCAAATCATCTGTCTTTACTGTTTAACCAATCACTCGTCACCTCCTAACAGAGATTCTGGATGAGGGCAGCAGTGATTCAGGAGGGGATGACGATGGCAGCGATGATGACGAAGATGATGAAGACGGCAAAGACGAAGAGGGAGAAGGTAAGGCAGGCGAGAAGAGTAACCATCAATGAAAACGCTAAATTGGGATTTGAAATAAATCAGAACTTCATAAAGAGAAATATAATTTATAGACATACAGAATCCTCCCTTAACCTGTTTCACTCTCTTCTGTCTCTTTTTCCTTCTCTCTCTCTTTTTTCACCAAAGATGGTGAGAAGGTTACCATCTTTGACCAGACAGAAGTCAACCTGGTTGCTTTCAGAAGAACCATCTACCTCGCAATACAGTCCAGGTACAAGGACGCACCTGTGAACATACGCATGCCTGTGCAATCATTTTGATTTATCATCAGTTCATTTAAAACCCCATGTTTGTTGAAAAGATTGCTTTTTGGATTTGTATTTAAACCTCTTTAAGTGCACATACATGTAGATGTAGTACATATATGTATAGATTTAGTTAAATTTACAACCCTGAAAATGGTGTATTTTGCAAGGAAACTGTCATGTTGGTCAATTATTTCATTTTTATTTCTAAAATTGATTCTATTACTTTGTAGTTTGGATTTTGAAGAGTGTGCTCACAAACTGATCAAGATGGACTTTCCTGAGAGCCAAACAGTGAGTCTACACACACACGCACACACACACGAACACACAGCAGGTTTCAAGTGGCTTCAGTAGAAAGAAGAAAAAAATAATAGGGATAATTCTGAAGTTATTTTTGTGTCCTCTCTTCCCAGTAATTCAGTGGCTGATGAGTAAATAATACCCAGTATTTAATCATGTTTAACTACAAAATTCAAAATAACGTATTTGTAATATAATCTTGATCCCCAAAAAATTGTCCATATGTATCTGTTAGACTTCCATGTTTTTTCGAGGAATTTTTTTTTATAACTTTGCAGGGTCCAAAGTAAGGTATTTCAAGAGGATACTGGCCATAGGTCAACGCATAGCTCTGAATTCAGCAACTAAGATTTTATACATTGCTTCATTATTCATTGGAACTGTTCATGTATCACTTTTGATGTGTTGCCTTTTTAAAAATGTTGTTCTGTGTGTTTTTTGAACAGAAAGAGCTGTGTAACATGATCCTGGACTGCTGCGCTCAGCAAAGAACCTACGAGAAGTTCTTCGGTCTACTGGCTGGGGTAACACACACACACACACACACACACACACACACACACACACACTCTGTTGTTATCACCATACCTTTAAGAACATTAATGAGAGTTCAAGGAAATGAATTTATAGTTCTCTCTGAATCCAGAACAGAAATTCCTGACTGATATGCTATATCGAGGTGTAATATCACAATAAAAAAGTTTAAGTACACAATTAAACTATTGCAAACTACAACACAAATATTTATTAAAATACCTTTTATTAAAGGTATGAGCATCGAGCTAGGCACTGTTGTGGACAGAGTGGAGCACGTGCTGCTGTGGAGCCAAAGCAGCTCAGCAGTGTAGGCACCATCTCAGACCACCAGGTGGCAGTATTGACCAATGATATGTTATACAGTATATCAGAGAAGCTCACTCTGAGCATTGGGAGTAATGTGTTCTCAGGACAGAAGAAGATAAATAAAATTAAGATAGCATCCTTTATTTCTAGTAACTGAGCATGTACTATTTTTCTTTCTACCTCCATAAACAGCTGCCATGGATTTTAAATCGAACAATTAAAATGTAGCTGAAAACAAACTTTCAGCTTTTGGAGCTGTGACGTCTATTTTATTGGAATGCAGCTGGCATGTGCCTCTAATTAGTCCTGTAGAAATGAATGGTTGTAAGTGTGTGTGATGGGGGAGACAACATAACAGAAAATGTCCCTTCACTGCATTCCCTTTTTTTCACATCCATGCTTATGAAATGAAAGAGTCAACCACAGATTTTGTAGTTAGTGTGTCCTTATCATCAGGAGATTTTGAAAATTATCCTTTTGCCAAGACTTAATCACATTTGTATGTTGATATTTTTGTACAATGTGTGGATGTAAGCTTTTCCTAGACGTAAAAATGATTCCTCATGATGTCTTTTTTGTGTATTTAGAGGTTCTGTCTGCTGAAGAAGGAGTATATGGAGAGTTTTGAGGCCATATTTTCAGAGCAGTACGATACAATTCACAGACTGGAGACCAACAAACTCAGGAATGTGGCACGACTGTTTGCTCACCTACTGTACACAGACTCCGTGCCCTGGAGTGTAAGAATGGAATCATACTCTTCAGTCCATTCCAATCTGATTAAACTTTAATTTAATATACAGGGTAACTCAGTTTTCTAACCCCCATTCTTCTTTTTGTCTACTGGAATGTTTCTCAACCAGGTGTTGGAGTGTATCAGGATGAGTGAGGAGACCACAACATCATCCAGCAGGATTTTTGTAAAGATCCTTTTCCAGGAGCTCTGTTCTTACATGGGCCTCCCCAGACTCAATCAGCGGCTTAAAGATGTGTATGAATGCGCACACACTCACACAGTCATGTTACTAGCAATGTCTTCTTCTATTCTTCTACATTTTGGCTGAACAGAAAAAAAACAGCAAAAATAAAATTATTATTATTATTATTACTATTACTATTAAATATAAAGAGGAAATGATTAAACCCATGCAGACTACCTGTCAGGTCTTGTCCTCATGGTAAACATTTTGGGTATTTGCCCCTTTTTCATGTTATGTCTTTGCCTTAGACAAATGAATTGTTCTGGCAGTTTTAATTTGTTCCGGAGTGAGAACCTCCACTGTGCTGCAAACACAGTTAATGGGCCAAGTGAGGGAGGACAGGGAGGTCTGTGACCTCTGGGAGAGCAGGAATGTATGCTGTGGAATTTTCTCCCAGTAAATCCCGTCCAATTTGTGAAAGTGAAGTCAATGCTGGACTAAATCAAATCATTTTACACATGAGTGTGTTTGTGCTTTTGAAAGTGAATATGTTTCTCATTTGTATTACAGTGCCAGCTCTATAGATAATTGTTAATGGTAACCAACTCCGTGAAGAACTGGCACTAATGGGCTGTGACCTCAGTGTTTATACAGTATTTTATGTGTGTGTTTCAGGACTCTACAGCCGTTCTTTGAAGGGCTCTTTCCTCGGGATAATCCCAGAAACACTCGCTTTTCCATTAATTTCTTCACCTCTATTGGACTGGGAGGACTGACGTGAGTTGGACTTCCCTGCTGTGTTGTCAGACAGTAGTTCGCATACGTGTCGGTAGAACATCGCTAAGCTTTTCACCTGCAGTTGTGATAGATGTTTATATTTATGTATCAAATAAATGGATTGTGGATGTGGATTGTGTTGCCAAAACATTGCAAATGTGTCCATGAGCTTCATCGCGACAGATGGGAAGATCTTCATCTCATGACCATTTCACTTCCTGAGCTATCGATAATTTGTAAACTCTCTTTCAGGGACGAGTTGAGGGAACATCTGAAGAATGCTCCCAAGATGATCATGACTCAGAACCAGGAGGTGGAATCCTCTGACTCTTCCTCATCATCCTCATCCTCCAGCTCATCTGATGACTCGTCCTCCTCAGACTCATCCAGTGAGTCGGATTCAGACTCCTCCAGCAGCAGCTCAGGTACAAAACAGGAAACAGCAGCGAGGGCTCCAACCTGCCATCCATACAGGTGAGAGCTCAGCTGGGCACCACTCAACCAGTGTGTTTATTTTCCCCCTGTCCACCAGACTCAGACAGCAAAGGCAGAAAGAAAAAAAACAGAAAAGAACGAAGTGAGGAGAAAAGGAAGAAGAAAGAGAAGGTCAAGAGGAGGAAGGAGAACTCTTCAGACGGGAAGCGAGGCCGGCACAAGAAAGATGCTGAGACAGACAGCGATGAAGAACAGCACGGGAGGAGAGACAGGAGAGGCCACGCTCGAGAGCCGAAGCGGCGGGGTGAGCACGCACCTGAGGCAGAGGAGCATGCACGTGAGGGTGCACGAGGGAGCAGGCGAGAACAACGGTCAGAAGAAAGGGAATATCAGGAGGAGAGAAGGAAAAAGGACATTGAAGGCAGACAGAGAGAAAGGGAGCGAGCCAGAGAGAATGACAGGAGAGAGAGAAAAGAGAGGGATAAAGAGAATAGAGACAGGAACAGAGATGAGAGGAGTGAGAGGAGGAGGAGGTAAATGAGACGATCTGTCCACATGGACCAGTGTTTTCATATCCAGACATTCTATTAGACATTAAGGTCCTATCTCTGTCAACATCTGTCTCTTCATGTCATTAATGTTTGATATCGCTAGATAAAATGTAGTGAAATGAATAAAAATTTGTATTTTAAAACTTTTTTCTTCCTCCCAACAGTCCTTCATTTTAATGTGCAGTTTTGTCTTTAGTAATAAAACTTTGCTGTACCAAGCTGAGACATTTTCTTGCCTTTCAAAGCCCTGAAAGTGTGTACAAAGTGTGTTGCGATCATGATCTGCTGTTGGTCCTCTGTTTTGTAGTATTTCATGTCGTAACACTTCCTCCACGCTTGACATGTGGTTTGATTTAAATCAAGAGTCTTTTCTCTCATTCCTATCTCTTGATTTCATGAAGACTGATTTTAGAATTTTTAGGTGTTTTTACAGTGCAGCCTGATCATCCTGACTTCCAGTGTTACCAGTTATCTTGTGTATACTCAAAACCTGCAGATGTTTAGACATGATGCAGATTAAAGAGGTTAACAACCAGAGCAATGATGTCACAGACGACAGGAGCAGTCAGTTTAACCGTTCATTTTATTAAAATAAAAATACTTTGCGTGTGCCGGCTAGCATCTGCTATCCGTTCTGATCTTAAACGTGTAGTATTCCACTCTCCCCTCATAAAGACCTGCTGCAGTAATACACTAAAAGTACCGCGGTAAAAACCCATCTGAAATGCTACAGTAGTAAAAGCACAATGATGCTGTCTGATTTGACCTGGTAATCATCATCTCTCTGGCTGCATCCTTGAACAACCTCACGGTTGCAGTCAAGGTGAGTGGGGTGGATGTCTGCGGGAGTGTAAGTGGGTTGTTGCTGTGCTGACGGTGATTGGTTGTACCTTCTGCGGAGCTCAGAGAACTGGCTCAGTTTGCTGCTGCGGTGGGCAGAGGGAGAGGTCCAGTGGGTCCTGGGACTGTGGTCGACAACTGGGGGGTCTTTATACAGAGAAATGCAAAGAAAAAAAGAAGTTTTTTTTAAAATTAAATTTATTCTGGTGTTGCTAAGTTCTCAAAAATGTAAATGAGACACATCTAGCCTCCACAAAGCTTAAAGCTGTATTTTTTACCCTCAGACAAGGTGAGTTCTGAAATCCAGTCACTGCATAGTTAAAAGGAATTCAGACTTCCTGCTGTTTTATCCTGTTTTTTTTTTTGTTTGTTTGTTTGTTTGTTTGTTTTTTTACAGCTGTCATTTTCTAAGTCATCAACTATGTAAATCCAACAGAACCCACAAGTGTATGATGGGTATTAAAAAAAAAAGTATATTCTTTGGGACTTGATTCAGGCTGATTAAGTGATTGAGTTTGGGTCACTCATACAAGTAGCTCAGCCACACTGTTTGCGCAGACGTGCAAATTGTGTGTGTATTATCATCTCTGCGTGGACACAGGTGGCATGCTACTATGGAATGTCTCAGCTTCCTGATACCATACTTTTCTGACCTCTGTCGTTGAAGGTTTCTGTTTGTAATATTTAAATGTTCTGGTTAGGTACTAAATTCTCTGGAGTAAGTTTTGAAATGCTAATCTTCTTGGATGTTCATTTGTCATGTTTGCATTCCTGTTTTTTGAAACAGGTAAAGTGAGGCAACCATACTGAGTTTTTAAGAATTAAAAATTTGTTTACTAGTCCATTAAAACATAGCATGTATGTATAAAAAAACGTCAACCCTACTGCTAAGATAGGAAAAAAAATCACACTGAAGCTTATCCCCCAGTTTAATTTCATATATGTATCTACTATATAGTGCTTTATCAATTATTGTTAGGATGTTGGATCCACTTTATGAACAGGGTTGTCGCCAAAAGTGCCTATTTTCTCCAAATCAGTGACTGAAACGTGTCAATGTAATGTAATTAAAATGTCGGAATAACTCATCCCGCGTTAAAGACTACAGAACTGACAGTAAACACAGAGGGGGAAGGCAGACATGGGGGAAAAGACGGCAAACACTGCTGCCACTATTTAGAGCCTAGAAATAGCCCGTGTCTGTCTGGTTTTGGTAAACATAAGAAGCAAGTCAGTCTTGACCTGCCTCTCTCTCTCTCTCTCTCTCTCTCTCTCTCTCTCTCTCTCTCTCTCTCTCTCTCTC
>BJFM01001251.1:9400-27130 GCA_016586285.1 Arothron firmamentum
GTCAAACCAGTGTCTGCATCCCAGCGTGCCACTGTGCATAACTTAGCGTGGTGAGGGTGGAGCCTTTTGATTACATAACATGTTTTAGTTTTTGCCCATAGTGTGTACTGTGCTATTTTTATTTGGTATGTTGTAGTATCTTGATGTACGTACTGGTAATTCCCTGTGTGCTTTTGGTAAATGACAGTGGGTCTGTCTACCAAACAGACGAGTGAAAAACTGTTTATAATATGTGTGTTGTCTTCATTTCCAGTATCAGTGGGTTGTTATACTTTTTTATCTTCTGGGGTCATGTTTTATCACCAGAGTTATCCGAGCTCTCGTGTCGGTAACCACTTTAATCAGCTACAGTCGCCAGGTGTGTGGTCTCTCAGTCCGACAGTCGTCTAGTGTGTGTGTTCAGAAGATTTATAGAGTTAAAGGTGGTTAAAATAATTTTCAAATCTTTGACTTGATTACCCTCCTTTTCTAGTGGAATTTAGACTGACACATGATATATGAGGCTATTATAATTATTGTTTTGATCTTTTGGATTAAGCCACGAGGTGTTTATCAAATGTTCCAAATAAAAGTCAGTCATTTAGAACCAAGTTTAACCTAAATGGCGGTCTTCGTTTAGTAGTTTGATAGTTTTCCTGGTCATTTTACAAAATAGCTATAATATGGTTTTTAGTAAACTCAAAATATACAGAAAAGGAAATGTTACAACTAATGGATTCAGAAAATCACTTCATTTTGCTGGGATGTAGTCTTCAAAGCGAGGAAATAAATCCTTTTATCATAGAGTGGGCATTTCATGTTCAGGATGGTATATTTAATGTAGCAATAAGGATATCCATATTATAAATATGTAAATTTTGTCAACTTTATAATAATGACTTTCTGAAGGAAGGTTGGCTTTTCATGCAGTAATGCTAATTTGCTTCCTTTTTCTGGTGTCTTTGTCTTAGTCAATCACTTCTGCTTTGTAAAGGCCGAATTCCTCCTCGTAGATGATCTCTCCTCTGTAGGGATGGCACTGGTCTGCCCCATCTCCCTGGCTGCTGTGGCCTTTTTGTCAGATAGTTGTGTCTGCAATTATCCAGCCATCTCCCATTTCTCAGTCAGAACCGAACCAGGCCAGAATCCAGCTGTGTGTATTGAAGCGAAGCATATCCCATCTTCATCAGAGATTGTAATGCAAAGGGCCTCTGGCGGTCTACCTGAACTAATGATGGATAACGGCTGTGAATGAGATCAGTGATTGGTTCAACTCTTGTTTATGTTTAGATCAGACTTGAAATGCATTTGTGGGATTTTTATGCATTTACCTCTTTTCCTGGATAGCATGTCTCCCAACCTCCGCATACTCCGAGGTCCACCAGTTTCAGACTTTATGGTTAATGCATTCGGTTTTCCTTCTTTCAATTGAGATTGTTTCTGAAGAGATGAGGACTTGTAGAATTCTTTATTTCAGTGTTTATCCTGATCTCTTTGCCACTGGCTGCAACACAACCCTGAAGCATGACGATCTAACCTCATTGGTCTACAGAACTTGTTTCCAAAATGCATCAGGCTTGTCGAAATGTTATTTTGCAGACTTCTGATGCTGTGTTTTGTGGTGAGTATGCAGAGGTTTTCTTGTGATTGATGAACTTCATCTTCATGCAGGTGTCACTGAACAGTTGAACTGTGAACCACAACTCTAGAGGCTGCCAAAGCTTCCTCAAGGCCTTTTGTGCTATAACAAAGATTTTGACTTGCTTTTCGAGCTATCATTTTTACTCATGAGTGCTGATTGTTGGGACAGGGGAGGAGTGTGTGTATTTATAAAGCTTTGCATCATTTGGCCTTTCCTGATGATGATTGAAGCAAGCCGTGACCCAGACAGGCTAATTACCGTAAGGTCTGATACACTATCTTAGTCAAAGTTATCTGAAAGCCCAAATCTGCCGGGGTTTCCGTTTTTGCCGTGCTGCTTTTCATTGGGAATTGTACAAAATAAAAATAATACACTCACATTGTTTGAACTATCGAAAAGTGTGTTTTATATTAACGGCTCACAAACACAGAATTTTTGATCGGGGTGCCCAAATGATTGCATGCCAATGTGCAAGAGCAGTCAGTCTTGAGTGCGGCTGACCTTGGACCACTAATGTTTATGCTACCTGGCTGTTAAGCAAACTGTGTGTTAGCGATGTTCTCTCCCTGCAGTCTGAGCGGAGATGGTTCATCTCGGCCTTGGCAGAGCTCGCTGCTTTTAGTGGAGCTCATGCAGCTGTGTGTCTGGCAAGAGATCGATTCACTCTTCGTCAAGGCAAATAGGGACGTGGCAGGTGTACGTGAAGTGATGATTTGGTTTCAGGTCTGTCATTAACTTTATGCACCAGGGGTCTGTGATCTTTCATCTCAAAATACCAGATAATATTCAGGAGCTGCAAAACTTGTTTCTCCCTTAAAATGAAACTAAAACATGGTATTTGGTATAAGTTTATGTAATTATACTATATTATTATTGAATAATAAAAAGAAAACTGAAATTTTAGTGCTTTTTATTTATTTATTTTTTTACTCCTATTAAAAAAATAAACCCCTGTATATAACGGGGGTGTGTGTATATACACTCGTAATAATTGTAATTAATAATAATCATAATAGATGCTATCTGTTATCACTTTACTGGCCATTGTGTTATTTTACAGCAAAGTATTAATAAATTAATATAATTAAAAATCACATGTCAGATTTAGTTGAAAGCTCTGGAATCATTGTTTAGGGTCAGAATCTTGTACAGTGAAGAATATGTAAGAATTTTATCTATTGTCTACTTTTGTAACAATACAGAGTTTAGAAATGTTTATGAATTTTGGCCTTCTTGCAGTGTTTGCTTCAGTCATGTGGAGCACTCTGGCCAGGCTTAGGTCCTAACCTTTGAACTAATCCCTCTCCTGTTTCCTCTTCTCATTCATTTAATATAATCAGCAGCAAAGACTTTATTGTTCTCTTAATTTCTGGTGTGTCTGCTCACTGACCTACATTGAGAACAGTGGATGTAGATCACTCTGAAGCCTTTAGTCTGTCCTGGACCACCTTAATGGGTGCGTTTCTGCGGGCTGAACTGTATTCTATCAGTGGAATTAACCTTTGTTACTCAGGTGTCGGCTGTGTTATGAGGGTTTAGATTGGTGCATGACCTCTAAATTTAGTAGCAGTAGTATCAAAATGCATTCCCCTTTTCTTTCTAAATGGATGAGTGCAGAACCCTAAATCTGATATGATGACTGCTGTGGTGGGAGTATAAATGATGGACAGGAGGAGGAGTACAGAGCACTGGTGGACAACTTTGTGGAGTGGACTGGAAGAAATCACCTGCTTCTGAATGAGACCAGGGAGATGGTCATTGACTTTGGAAGGAAGAGGACATTTTCTTTACCTCTTCTTTACCACAATGTAGATAAGATGAAAGCCAAGGAGATTTGAACCCAAGGCAACCTGCTATATAATTTAACCTTTTATTGCTGCTGCCCTTTATATACTAACTAGTGATACTGAGCAGGTTGTGCAGTTCAACACTGAAGATCTCTCTCCAAGTGTCTTGATCCTTTAATCAGAATCAGAGTCCATCACCTGTTGCCTCAATCAGAAGGTAATTGGAAGGGACTAACAATCTCACGGGTCAGTCTAGTTAAATGGAACATATCTGCCATCTTCTGTGTTTTTAAAATAACTTCTCTGAATATTTCTTTTTGGTTGTTGCTTTTAGACTGCAAGTTGTATTGGCACAGATGGTTGTTTCAACTGGCACAGGAACACTGTTAAGTCACACAAAGCAATGGAAAATATGGAGAGATTGTGCCTTTGAATCTCAATGAGCAGTTGTTTGCAACTTGGGAAGCATATTTTAGTTGAAGAAGTGACATTTTGCTGCTGAAACACATAGAATATTGTTGGAAACATTCACCAAGCATGTGAAGGCAGCATATGCTAACAGTAGCAAAAATGGTCTGATATCACAAACGCATAGTTGAATGAGCTATTCTATTCTTTTTTTTTTTTTTTTTTTTTTACTATGCATTGTGCATTTTCTTGAGAGGTCATTAGGTCATCAGCGCTCCTGACACCCCTGCTGACAATTAAAGGTATCTCATGAAGAATCTTGCAGTGGAACATTGACACACATGACACCTTCCTACGTAGGTTGTCATTTGGAGTGTGTCTTCTGGCTAACACAGAAATATATGGGTCTGATGTATTTTGATAGTTGGTTATTTCTAAGTAATTTGGATGGGTTACTGTTTTTACTGCATGCTAGCCATCCTCAAACTGACTGTTGTGAGCGTAATATTTGTCAAAGGCAAGGGTTGGGCTCGTCACGGTCCAAGGTTAAAGGCAGAGCTTGCAGGGGCTTACACAGCCTCGAGCTGCCCAGGAAAGCCCAGTGAATGCAAATGCCAGACTGGCAAGAAGCCAAATACCTTTGTAATTATAGCCACACTTTCCTCACCATATCTCTCCAGCCAGGTTAGAGGCGAGTCAGCATGTTATGGTCTACTTCCAGCCTGTCCATACCATCCTAATACCCCTGATACACTAGCCTCTTTACACCAGAAGGTTTACTCTGGGCTGTTCAGTTTCTCTGTCGGTTGTCTGAATGACGCTGCTGTTTGCATTCTGCTGATTAATGACGAAGCTCTCGCTGTTCTCAGCTGAGCCTGTGTGGATTTGAAAAAAAAAAAGGTCTTGTAAAAAATACTTATTACACATTACATAACATCTAATGTTATATAATTACATTATATAGGTATACAACATGTATCCATCTGTCTGTCTATCTGGATAGATGTGTAGAAGATCTATCACTGAGTATCAGAGTTTGAAACCCTTAAAAGCCAGAACAAATTGTCTAAACGACTCTTTTTATATTCTAGATAAGAATCAATGTTCTGACTGAAATCAGTGCCCCTAGTTGTTGTGAACTGCGCTTTATACTATTTTCAAAATCTAAGTACTGCAGTCCCCTGACTGAGTATGGGGACTGTCCCATCTATTTCTCATGTTTCCAAATATAGAAGGTTCAATTTGCATTCCATTCATGAGGCTAAGAGGTGCGTTTCTGTAGTTGCAGATGTAATGCTGAAACAACTTGAGAATTCCATGAAGTTACTCTCAACTAAGACTAATTGAAACTGTCTCCATGTGATGAAGGTAACTCATCTGCCACGGAGGCTTTAATGTACGTGTTGACCTTCCTTTAGTAGATACCTCATTTCCGCAGCTAACCTTGCTGCATTTTTCGCTACCCTGGTGCAGACCACATCAGAGAGGCTTGGGTGCGCTGGTGAGTGGGCCGCGAAGGGGATGTTTTGTCACTCGTCTTCTAACAGTCCCCGAAGCTGTGATTCATGCTGGTTTGTGTCGTCGTTTCCTGCCTGACTTTCATTGCTGGTGTTAGGAAATGTAAGGGAAGTTTAAGTAAAACCCCCAAAGTGCTGATTCACATGCATCTGAAACCACATTTAATATCACCAAGTGTATTCTCACCGGCATCTGTTCCTACAAACACCTGAAACACAGCTGTGGTTCACTTTGTTGCTGTGCCGCCTCGCTTGGCCGCTCTCTTGCCTCTTGTTTCCTGAGTTGAAGACTTTTAAATTAAAGCACCTAATGTTTTTCACTTCTGTCTCCAGGTGCATGATGACCCTCCTGCACTGTAGCCGTCACAGCTAGTCAGGTGCTGCACCATGGCTAAACCTGGGAGTGACAGAGATGGAGCCATGGTTGACAAGCAGGCGGGGAAGAAGGTGTGTGAGCCCAGTCAGGAGAAGGCTGACCACTGTGTGTGTGTGGTACTCAGCTGCTGTGTCATGTGATTGGTGAATCTCGCTCCTCACTTCATAACAGTGGATGAAATAATTGATTTGCTGACAGCCCAAATTTGACAAGATCTACTTTGGATCCGACCAAATTCAGTGCACTCACAGTCTACCAAAATAAATTTGCAAGGGATGTCTTCAGATCATAAAGTGTCTTCAAGAATCCTGCGCACAAATCATTTTTCTAATTTTTCACATTTTAATTTGGCAGATCCAGACTGCAGAGTCTGGATCTGTGATCACTGAGATCAAAAAAGACAAGACTAGCACAAAATACAACATTAGAAGAATGCTGTAGAGAATAGAGAAGAAACAAACTCTGAAATGTTCATTTGTACACGGATCTTATAAAGAATAAGCTATTATTGGTAACGCCAGTAACTGTTCCTACTACAAAAAAAATAAGCTACAACATAAAACTGACAAATGCGCTTGTTAATCGTGTTACGATTCAGCAGTCTGCTGAGAAACCTTGGTCTGGCGTTTGCAACACTGGGTTTGCAGTCATTTATTGAGCATTTCAATTACAACAGTTTGATTTTGAATAAATTGTTTAATTAAACATCAATTTGTTGTAATAAGTGTAAATATTCTTCATCTTCATCAAGTGACTAAAGTATCTCATGGTAGTGGGCTGATTTTTAGAAATCGGTAGCAGCTGCAGTTTAATTGCTGGCTTTGAGCAACTATTGTCCTTTTATCCGTGATGTCTTGACAGGCTGATTTTAGGACAGTATAGTATAGGACATGATTGTTTTTCTTGCAGTGAGTGAGAAACTGAAAATAAGGGAAATTAGAACCAACAACTTCTTCTATCGTCTTCCCCAGCCAGAGCTGGGGGCTCCTGGGTTTGCTGTGTTTTCTCCAGTCAGTGATCGCAGATGAACTGTTGCGGTACTCTGGACTGAGGCACGTGTATCAGTCGGGATGATTGAGGGTTGAAACAGAACTGTATTTTAAATTAAAGGTGTCTGTAATTTGCTCTGGCTAAATCAGGGTTGCCCAGACTACCATCAAATTACTATGCCTGTGTGGAAATTATGTTTAATTTTTCCAAGGTGATAAATGGGGGGGTGCAATAATTTTCCTCTCTGCAGAACAAAGACAAGCTGTCCCCATTCACCAAAACTCCAAAGCTGGACCGGAGTGAATTACTGGTGAAGGAAGGCAAAGCCAAGTCCTCCATGAAGCGCAAGCTGTCCTTTACCGCCAGTCCACTCCAGACAGAGGAGAGAGACTCTGACACTGGTAAGAACTGGTGCAGCTCCTCCTCCCTCCTCATTCATCAGTCATGCTCCTGGCCTGCTGCCATCTTTTCACACTGCCCCCTTGTGGCTCATTGGTTGTGTGCCGATAACCACCATGGTAATTTGAGAAGTTACTGATCAGCAGACATTCAGAAAATCTGAAAGAAAGTTGAACAGGATTAAAATGTTTTGTTGAGGTAAACGTAAACAACTGGAAGGAATTCTTGGCAATTTACAGAGCTGCAGATGTAACTATAATATTGAGTCATTATGCTTCATGTTGCCAATATTTTCACCTTTTAAGCTTAACACTCCTTTTTTAGACTTGTGTCATAGCCTGTTCGGTCTCTATCATCCCAAGTCAGCATCTTTCCTTTGTTGTGGTCTTCTTTTATGGAAGCAGCGTTTGCACAGCTGTGAATTTCAGAGTGCTCGAGGTCCAGAAGTTTCACCCTCAACTTCTCTGCAGGGTGGCAGTGGAGTGTTCCGTGTTTTCCTCTGACATTTTTAAAGACGGAAACATTCATTTTGAATTCATGGGGTATAATTTAAATCGTACACGTCCTCGAAGCAAAGCGAGCGTTTTTTTTCCTCCTTTTTTTCCCTTTTCAGTAGCTGTTGGGAAATAGGAGGTATTGATGCCACTGACCTCCTGAAACCCGTCTCTTCTGTTGCTATGACTCATAATCTGTGTGTGTGGAGTTCAAGTCTGCGTTTGTGTCGGTCTGAGTAAATGTCAGATGGGGGGGGGGGGTGTTAATGCAGTGCTTTCCCACCCTTCCTCTTCCTCTCCCTCCCCTCCCCTCCCCTCCCCTTCCCTCCCCTTCCCTTCCCTTCCCTTCCCTTCCCTTCCCTTCCTCATCCTCTCTGCTTTGCACTGTAGATGACTCAGACCCAGGCCAGTCGAGTGAGACCTGGGGAGAAAGATTAGTGGCTCCCTGCAGGATATACGCAGGTAATCACGAGAGACCGATGCCTAGCCTTGTGTCCTCTACAAGTCACACCACCCACTCTGCGCCTCTTTGCTGCTATGAACACACAAGCACGTCTGTGTTTTCACCTTGCATCTGCCCCGTTGCAGCTCACGCATGTCTGTGTTTAGCCAAAAGTGACTAGTGGAGCCTGGGGGGCTGAAGGAGTGCTGTCTACACTCGGCTGGCTTAAGAGAATGTTGTATTTTTAGTCCCCTTTTTTAAAACCCCACACTTGTTATCTGTCTCTCCATATGCAGATACAAGAGGAGGAGGAAAATGTTAATGTTATGTCGTTATCAATTTAAATGAAACTGTTCTCTAAAATGTTGCTTGGCTTTTTTTGCAGATAAGGATGGACCAGAGAAGAAGAAGGTGAAAAAGGAGGCTGGGGGCAAGAAATCCCAGGCTAACCTTTTGTTTGGCTATCCTCTGTCAGAGCGCAAACAGATGGCTCTCCTGATGCAGATGACAGCTAACAGTCCAGGTTCGGGTCCTCTCATATGTCTAGTTTTTGGTTCATGTTCCATATAAGGACTTGATAATTTGCCTGCTTGTGTTTAGATTCTACCCCCAGTCACCCGTCACAAACGACCCCCGTGCAGAAAAAAGTTCCCAGCAGCACCTCCACTCGACAGAAGGACAAAGTCAACAAGAGAAACGAGCGAGGAGAGACTCCCCTCCACATGGCCGCTATCCGGGGAGACGTGAAGCAAGTCAAAGAGCTCATTAGTCTGGGAGCGGACGTCAACGTCAAAGATTTCGCCGGTATGATGTCTGGAAGTAGTGATGCTTCTGCCTGGCCTGTGTGATGGGGTAGTAATAACACACATAACTGATGAATTGGTGCTTACTCAACGGTGTGAGGCTATTATATATAACTTTTTTATAAACCTAAGTTAGAGAAACTTTGTCCATCCCCACTAGGTTGGACTCCCCTCCATGAGGCCTGTAATCTCGGTTACTACGACGTTGCCAAGGTCTTAATAGCAGCAGGAGCAGAGGTGAACACGCAGGGTCTGGATGATGACACACCACTCCACGATGCCTCCAGCAGTGGCCACAAAGATGTAAGCGTGCCAGTATAATGTAGCACATCTGGAGTCTTTGCACGAGAGACACAAGAAACTTGCTCACCTTTACAGCATTTTTAGGTGTGTTGTTGATCCACACTTTGTGTTTTGCTCTTGAGATTCTCAGTTTGTCCTCCTCTTTCATACAGATTGTCAAACTACTGCTCCGCCACGGTGGTAACGGCTTCCAGGCAAACAAGCGTGGCGAGCGCCCAGTGGATGTAGCAGACACTCAGGAGCTGGAACTGCTGTTAAAAGGGGAGGTGCCTCTGTCGGATCAAGATGACAGTTCTTCAGGTATGGAGAGAGTACTCTGGGACTGCCCTCCTGTTTAAAATGAAACATGATTGTAACATTTATTGTTACCATCTAAAAAAAAAAAAAAAAAGGAAAGATCAATGCAGACCTTGCAGAAGTAGTTAGAGCTGAACACAGACTCAATTGTTGAATTGATTTTAACTGTCTAATTGTGACACTGTTGTCTGCAGAATCTGAGGACCCCACGTCTTTCAATCCCTCCAGTGTCGATGACAACATGGAGGACTCCGATGCTGAAAAGGACACAGAGAGCAAACCGCCTGCAAAAGCGTCTTCATCCATGCCAGGGTTAGATGAGTATGAGTTCAAAGATGAGGAAGAGGAGGAGGATCTCAGCAAAGCACTCAGTGACAGACACATCTATCGCAAAGACCTACGACAGCGCGAGAAAGACGAGAAAGATAAGAACCATGTGGTAGGAAAGCAGAGTGGCAAAGGGGATTCCATCTCAAAGTCCAAAAAGCAGAAGTCGTCTCATTGCAGCTCAGACACCTCTGGTGATGAGATGGAGAACTTTTCAGACAAAAGGAATTCCCCAACCTGTTCTCAGAGTTCAGAGAGCGTCAAGATGGACACGAGGTCTAAAAAGGAGATTGGAGAGCAAAAGGAAAAGGGCAAAGTCAAGAGGAAGAGCAAAAGCCAGAGTAAAAATAAGGAAAACCAAGAGGATGGAAAAGAGAACAGCAAAGCTTTGGTCCTTTCACTCGCTACAGTATCTGAGACCATGGAACTAGGCCGAGAAATCAGCCGAGAGGAAGATTCTTTCAAGATGTCTTTCAGTCCTAAAGATGACTCATCCGTCCATCTCTTCCATTTGTCATCCATAAAGTCTCCAAAACTGAATCACAGCCTGACAGACAAACAAACACCACTCAAACAGGAAAATACAAAGTTGTGCATTTCCATCAGTGACAGCTCAGCACCCGTGGACGGTGTCAAATACAATCACTACACCGAGGCAGAATACTGCACCGAAGGCTCCAGCACCAAGGCATGCAAGCACAAGGAGAAGAGCAAGCATCAGCAGAAAGACCCCAGTGCCGACCGGGAGGACGAACATTTCAATCCGTACAAGGACGGTAGCATAGCAAACAGTCTAGACAACGCTGAAGGTGCCTTACGGAAGACTGACTTAGATGGCAAAGTCGTGAAGAAGCATAAACTTAAACATAAGGAAAAAGATAAACACAGGAGGGACTACGAGGCAGAGCGGAGTCATCATAGGCAGAAGGAGGCCAGGAAAGATGGCCACAGGAATTTGGAGTTTGACAGAGAGTTCTGGAAAGAGAACTTTTTCAAAAGCGATGAAACAAATGAGACTCTACCAGGGAAAAAAGAAGGTGAAGACAACTCTTCTCTTCAAAAGAACTGTGACTTCTCTTTCAAAGAGGAAAGATATGCAAAAGAGAAACACGCCAGCAGCAAGGACAAGAGGACGAGAGAGGACCGAGAGAAGGACAAGGCTCTGAAAAAAGAGAGGAAGGAGGAGAAGATAAGGGAGCCACGGCCGAGCGAGCGTGAAGAGAGAGCGGACTGCCACACTTCAGGGCGGATTCCAGAGGAGGTTCCTGTGCAGAGCAACAGCATGAAGGAGGAAACTGAAGAGAAACCCATAAGTGGAATCACAGTTGATCAGGAACAGTTGGAGCCTTCTGAGAAAGGCTCACGTGAGAAAACTGACAAGAGGCTCCCAGTGAAGGAGAAGGATCTAGAAAAACTGGAGAAAAGGCATCTTGACAAGGAAAAAAGAGTGAAAACGGAGCACACTGACAAAACTGAGCCGCAGAATTCACTAGATCGCTGGAAGGAAAAAGAAAGAACGGCAGCAATTTCTTCCCACTTGGTTGGAGATAAAAATTGCAAAGAGAATGAAAAACTCAAGTCTTCGTCAGCAGCCAAAAAACACGAAGACAGCAGGAGAAATAAAGACAGGTTTGAAAAGCGCTATGAAAAGGAAAAGCAGGACAGAGACTATGGTGCTGGCGATCACCGGGAGAAAGAACGTACAAACTCTGATAAGAAATCGAAACCCCCGGAGAAAAGTGATCGTTCAAAAGACAAGGATCCCGACAGGAAAAAGAAAGACAAAGGAAAAGATGGGCCTTCCTCCAACCTGAAGTTGCTTTTAGAAGACAAGAAGAGCTATGTGTCTGAAAGTGGCAAGTCCTCATCTACAAAATCAAAGGATGAAGGCTTGAGGACGCCAGAGAAGGATCGGGAACGGAGAGACCGGGACTCCGACAAACACAAGGACAAGGAGAGACACAAAGAGCGCCCCCAGCAGGCCAAAAGCACCAAGGTCAAACCCTGCGAGACGGACACAGACAAGGGCAAATCCAAAGCCTCGTCAGCAACACGTGACAAACCAAAAGAGAAAAGGCTAGTGAACGATGACCTGATGCAGACCAGCTTTGAGCGCATGTTGAGTTTGAAAGACCGGGAGATCGAGCAGTGGCACCGCAAACACATGGAGAAGATCAAGCAAAAGGAGCGGGAGAGGCTGAAACAGCGGCCCCTGACGGATCCAGGCAAGTCCAAACCCAAAGACAGAAGCAAGAGTGAACTGTGCTTAAGTAAAGAACTGCTGCGCTCCAAAAGCTCCGAAGCCTCTGACGTTCACCACAAAGACAAACCTCTCAAAGACACTACTGGCCTCAGAACCGTGTCCCTGGATGGGAAGAGTCTTCCGTCTGCCAGCACCAAGGTCACGCCCGCTGTGGAAAACTGTCTCACCAGATCACCCAGACCAGACAGCGAGCGCTGCGGCCTCATGTCCAGGTCCGTGTCTCTGGTTTCTGTGGCTAGTTCGGATGATTCATGTCCGGCAATGACGTTAACGTCCAGACCCCCAGAATTAGACTCCGATATGACTCTGGAAACCTCAGACTCTCAATCTGCCCTCCTCCAGTCTTCCCTTGTTGTTCAAGCTACCCGATCGCCATCTGTTCACGATAAAGAGTCCAGCAGTCTTCCAGATGTGCCGCAGAGTCATCGGACGCTGCTGCCTGGCAGACACGAGTCCCCGTACCTCAGAGCCATTCTCGATGAGGACGCCAACTCATCAGCGGAAGGTCTGCCAGCACCGAGCCTGCTTGTTGAGGAGCAGAAGGGGGGAGAAATCTCAGCGGAGATGCAAGAAAGTGTCGAAAAACAGCAAAGTAAAGATTCAGCTCCTGATGAAGAGCAAGAAGGGGACAATTCTGCAGGTATAACACAACATACGCTGAGCCAAGACTGTGAGAGCAAAAACGTGCCCGAGCGTTCGGCCTCTCTGCCGGAGTCGCCTGAGCCAGTGGCTCTTCCCTCCTCTGATCCTGCGCTTCTTGTCCACTGTCTGACGGACGACGTACGTGTGGAATCTAGCACAAAGACTTCCTCTAATCAGCATTCAGCACCTGCTGAAACTCCGTCACTCTCAAACACAACAAACTTCCTGCAAAAAGAATCTCTGCCTCTTCTGAGGATGGAGAACACGGATTTGGGCCCTGCACACGCTTCTGAGCAGAGATGTAGAGCGGTGGAGAACGCCGATGGAGCAGAGACACCCCAGAGCGTGGAAGCTGCTCCAGAAGCCTTAAGAACGGAGGACGCGAGAAATCCTGCACCCTCCACCAGTACAAACATTCCTGCTCCAACTTTGGGGGAGCCCCTGCCAAGTGAAACAAAGCCCGACTCTGAACCCCCTTCAGCGGATGTGCTTCCTCTGCTGGAAGGTGCACGTTTGTGTCTGGATGCTCAGCTGGAGAAAAAGGACAATATTCCACAAACGTCCTCGTGCCGTGAAAGCCCCGAATGCAAGTTTGAAGTTCTGACCGATGTCTCGCAGACCTCGGAGAACAGCGATGCCGTTGTTTCTGTTCAAACGGAGGGTTCCTTAGCTGAGGGAGGCCTGATCGCGGAGGGCTCCTCTGAGTCTAAAGCAGAGGACAACCCAGAGACGATGGAGGTTACCCATAGCGACGAAAACACTGAGTGTTCTTCATCTTCAGAGGATCACTGCCAGTCTGCGGGTCACACAAACTCTTCCAGCAGCACTTCCGGAAGCTCCTCTCCGCAGTCTGGGGACAGAGATTCTGATTGCTCAGGGGCTAAAGTCAGGCTCCGGCCTGGAGACGAGGACATGGACGTCCACGTGCCCCATCCGCGCAAGAGAAAGATGCTGAAAGTGTCGGCCTTCCAGTCGTGCGCCGCAACTCAGCAGGACAAGGACAGAGACCAGCAGTCTCTGGCTGCCATGGTGGACTCGGTAAAGCTGGAAGAGATTGAACCCTACCAGACGGAGAGAGCCAACCCTTACTACGAGTTCCTGCACATCCGGAAGAAGATTGAGGAGAAGCGGAAGGTGTTGTGCAGCGTCACCCCTCAGCCGCCACAGTATTACGACGAATATGTGACCTTCAATGGCTCCTACCTCTTAGATGGAAATCCTCTGAGCAAGCTCTGCATACCTACGGTGAGTCTGTTCTCTGCTGGCAAACATCAATGCAACACTGTCGGATCAGGATGCTCCTCAGATTCGAAGCATTCATCACCACGTCCTTTGCTTACTTCCTTTCAACAGATAACTCCGCCCCCGTCTTTACCCGAGCAGCTGAAGGAGATGTTCAAGCAACAAGAGGTGGTCCGGATGAAGCTGCGCCTGCAGCACAGCATCGAGAGGGTGCGTACTCTCACCCCGCCTTTCAGTCTGCTCGGATAACGCTCCGCATTTCAGGGCCGCTTGAACCAGCCGAGAAGATCATTTCAGACTGGACTGACTTTATTTATTTTTTTTTTTTCTTTCCATCAGGAAAAGCTGATCGTTTCGAACGAACAAGAAGTCTTAAGGGTCCACTACCGAGCTGCACGGACGCTGGCCAATCAGACGCTGCCGTTCAGCGCCTGCACAGTGTTACTGGATGCTGAAGTCTACAACATGCCTCAAGACATCCAGGTAAATGTCGGAGTGGATTCACAACTGCCTCAAATCTGTGTGTTTTAAGAGATTCACTCTTTTCTCAGCTTATTTGAAAACTCGTGTGTCTAAAATTTCTGTGTCTCTAAGTCTCTGTTTGGGTTACAGAGTGATGATGGCAAAACATCAGTGAGAGACCGATTCAACGCTCGGCAGTTTATGTCCTGGTTACAAGACGTTGATGACAAGTTTGACAAACTTAAAGTGAGTGTTTTTATTTTGTCTTCAGTGAGAAGCGACAGTCAGAAGTCAGACCTTCTAGTAGCTTTAGCTAGGACTGGGTCTGGACACCCCTGCGCTAGTAGAGTTTTAGGTGTTATGTTGCTTATTTACATCAGGTTGTGTGTGTTTTTTTTTTTAAATGGTTTCCCAACTTTGTCGCCCACAGACGTGTCTCTTAATGAGGCAGCAGCACGAAGCGGCAGCCCTCAATGCTGTGCAGCGTCTAGAGTGGCAGCTGAAACTGCAGGAACTCGACCCAGCCACCTACAAATCCACAAGTATCTTCGAGATCCCCGAGTTCTACATACCACTGGTGGAGGTCAACGACGACTTTGACCTCACCCCAATATGACCAGTAGGAGAGGGGGGGCGTTTTCATAGTGGCAGCGGAGAAAAAAAGCAAACTAGAAGCACTTAGAATGTGGCGATAATGCAAAGAGCACTTAGAAAAAAAACGTTTACTTTCAATAAGCTCTTCCTGTCCAGCCAGCACGAGAAGCGTGAGGACGGACTTCCCCAGCAGAGCCGAGACCAAAGGCTGGGTCAGCCGAGGTTCAGGGAGCTTCGGCCAAGGGTAGACAACAAATGGCCGCTGCTTCCTGACAAGTAGGGTCACGCAAATTAAAAATTTCAAATGTTTTCAAAGTGAGTGGTCATAAATTGTGTATAGACTGTGCTCTTAATTTTCTAACTTATTTTATACATAAACGATTGTGCATTTGTAAATATACATGTAATTATTGTTTTAAACTTGTAAAAAAATAGATATTTTGATTGTAATCTTATGTCATGTTTTAATGGACCAAAGTTGGTTTTTATTTGGTGTCCTCTGTGATGTTGTTGGCTTCTTAAACATCTGTTGGCTTTTGTTGTTTTCTCGTTTGGACTTACCAGTTTTTTCCTTCATTTCAAGCTTAGCGTCACAGCTGGTGTTTTTGACTTTGGCAAGTAATGCTGTGCATGCGTCGCTTTCTTTGTACGTTTTCCTACAAATCTTTATTGTGGACTTGACGGTGAGGTTTTCTGACGTGCTCCAGCGTTTTTGTGTGTTTTGTTTTTTGCACCATCGTGTTCTCCCTCTCTTCAACCTCATGTGTTGTTCATTGTGTCTCACGTGCACACTAAAGTCTGGTGTGGCTTCCTGGGGAGAAAAAAAACTAAACTTTTACAGATTCAGTGTGAGATCACAGCAAAACCTATTTTTTCAACAATGCCTTTTGAACGATAGTTCTAAAAAAATGTCTATTTTAATATTTACTTGTTACATTACTTGTACATATTTGTAATATACAATTGAATAAATTTTATTTGTTGTGAAATTAGACGCTGTTTTGGTGTTTGTTGATTGCAGAGTCTCCAAGCAAATAATTGGCCAAGTCTGCAGCTCGTGCGTTTTCAGTCGTAGTTTTATGTTCTGCCAGCAGGCGTCGCTGTACAGCCACTGGGATGATGACCCAGTTGGGCCGCAAGGATGAAATTGTTTTAGCGGCGCTTTAACTCTTAGACTGACCCAAACCTGCATCACACCAAACCACACGGACAATACAATTACAATACAATCATTCCCTTCAACAAAAATACAATAATCGACGGGTGTTTCTTCTAATCAAATTCTTTTAGAATAAACAAGCAATATTTCAAAGGGAAACAAATTTTATTCTTTTTTTTTTTTTTTAGAAAAAACATTTTAAGGTGTCTTTAATTGCTGCAATTTCTGAAAGGTTTTAATAGTCTGTGCAGACCATGATTTGGAAATACCATTACAGAAATCCGAGCGTGGGCTAAAACAAACCTGGTGTTGGTTATACAGTCAAGTTTAAAGTAACTTAATATCCTTTAATAATGGTTCAGAGAAAGTTCTAAATACTGTATTTTGGTTTCACATAAAATAATGTGTGTACTTCCTCATAGCACTTAAGTACCCTCCAGTTCCATTAAGCCATTTTGATCCAAATCTAAGCATTACTTTTTAATTTTGGAAGAATGCTAGACTTGGTGAATAGCAGTATAAACAGACTGGCCTGGCTCTCCATTTGAAGAAAATCATTAACTAACCAAGTGTTTTGTTTCCTCTGGTTTGTCAAAACAACATAAGTTATTACGAGACTGCGTTCAGTCTGAAAGGTAAAAGTCCCTGAAAGTCGATCTGATCCTCCCTGATCTTCCTCCCCTTCAGCCTGCTGGAAGTGAAGCTTATGGCGGTTTGGATGAACGACGCACCTGGACACCTGTGGAGTTAAAGTGGCCCATCAGAGCGCCTCTGCGGAGCTGCTACACAGGCCGGCAGCGTCGGTTCTCAGCGGGGGGTCTGCGCGACTTCACAGCTTCCGAATCCCCCTTTTCATACCTAATGAGCACACTCACGCTGCCGCAGATAAGAGCCTGGAACAAAGGCTTGTTTAATCGAGTGGGGGTGGCTTGGACAGGAAAGGATTGTTTCGTGGACAACTGCACTTTGTCTCGCTCTTTTTTACGCGCAAGACTTTTACGCACAATATTCCGCCAAAGCGCACACGTTAACCCGGTGCTTGCTGTGGCTTCAGGAGGGTGACCCGTGCCCGCTGCACGGAACACACTGGACCAGCGAGCGTGTGTGTTGGTGTGTGTCTGACCCCAGGCCCGGTGTTTGGCTGCGCAGACGTTGGGGAGAAAATGGAGTGTGTGCCTTTAAGGCGCCCGACTGCCTGTCGCTTTTTGCTGCGGAGAGACTGACGCCCTCTGGACACAGTGGACACTGGAGCGTCTGTGGAGCACCATCCTGGAGAAGTTCAAAGGGAAAAAAAAGAAAGGCAGCTCCGCTTCTTTCTGAAAGAAAAGTCGAGGTCTTGTTCCCAGCGTGTCGGTAAGTTTCGGAGCTCGTCCTGTCTGCGCTGCTCCGCACCTTTACTGCGTTTGGTTGTTTCGTAGCTCCGGACGAGCGAGAGCAAGTTTTGGTGCTGGCGATGAAGATAAAAGAGGTAAAGAAACACGTCCAGGAGTGAGAGAGTGTGTGTTCCTCATGCTTTCTCATGTGGAAAGGAACAATGTGCTGCAAACGCAAAAGCGGAGCAGCGGGACTCGCTGTTGTGAAGGCCTTACATGAAAAAAAAAAAA